>BSBK01002481.1:0-182500 GCA_027943335.1 Chamaecyparis obtusa
CACACACACACACACACACACACACACATATATATATATATATATATATATATATATATATATATATATATATATATATATATATATATATATATATATATATATATATATATGTACATATATAGATATATATATATATATGTACATATATAGATATATATATATATATATATATATATATATATATATATATATATATATATATATATATATATATACACACACACACACACACATATATATATATATATATATATATATATGTACATATATATGTATATGTGTATATATATATATATATATATATATATATATATATATATATATATATATATATATATATATATATATATATTAAAAAAGTTAACTTATATATTTTATCTAGAATCCAATGGTAAGTAGGTATTAATCATTTATACAATTTTTTAATATCTTATCGATATAGTTTAATTCTTAACATCTTTGTTGATAACTAAATGTCACAAACAAAAGGGTATTACATGCACTATAAAGTTTTCCTGTTAGGGCTACAAATTTTGATCACAAGATACGATCTACCCTATGAGAGGTTTTCACTGTTAAGTGCTATAAGATTTATACAATCTACCTTGTTAAAGGATTTATAACTTACAACTAAGTAACCATTCGGTTAATAGATTAACCAAGGTCAATTAAAACCAATCTATTAAGAGATTAAAACTAATACACCTGTTAGAATGTCTCAGTACCTGATCATTCAGTATGCATTGTATTTACTTATTATATATCTTCTCCTTCCAATATTGATTTGATCTTATCTATCAACTATATCTCTTTTTTTTTCACTACTTGAGTCTGTTCGGCTTGGTCACTAAACTCTATTAGAATACTTCACTGGTTTGAAGATATTCTCTTAGTTCTATATCCTTTCATCATACTCATCTCATTCATATTATGTTTTAGGTTCCATATCTCATCTTATATAGACAATTGACTTCCTCCAAGATTTAAGATCTATGATTTAGATTGTCTCATTTTTGCCGCTTAACCTTTCCTTAATTTTGATTGGTTCCATACAATGAATACAGATTAATGATTAAAAATAGAAGCATAATCACCTCCTTGATTTCCTCAATAAAAGTAAACAAAATTTAGATGTCGGCCAAAATGGTTTACCTGAGTGTTTGTTGCATAACAAACACATCTATGAATTCTAATTTTCTTAGCATTGGATGTCTCTGGCACTTGGCATTTACTATTCTCTATACTCTGGTGCTCATCATAGTCTTCTTAACATAACTTGGAAAAAACTAACTCAGATCATACAAAGTACTTGGTTACCACTAATTTACTCGGCATAGACTACTACTCGGTAAATGTACAATACATGACTCAGCCTATACATGATGACTCTATTGCAGTGATGACCAACCAACATTGCCTAGAAAATGACTAAGTGTAAGACACTAATAGGCAACAAAACTATAGGGATCAACAATCTCCCCCTTTAACATTAGTGGCAAAAATAATTTTTCATGACATTTACAAGAGTACTTTAGTACTAATAGACGTATACAAAATACTCCCCCTAAAACATAACTCAGTCTTACAAAATAAAAGAAATTTACATTTGTACATATAATACTTCTTTACACGACATACACTCTAATACATATACATATACAAAATAGAGTAGGTCATACCATTCAGTTCTTCTTCTTCTCTCTAATGTTTTTGCCACCCTTTGTGCTTAACATGTCATTGCATTATTTCCCCCTTATTTTTGTCACTTCAAGTTCTTCATTGGTAGAGATCTTGTAATATTTCCCCAAAAGTGGTTTGTGAACCATCATAACCATGTGCAATGTAGAGTCCCAACTAGATGTGGCATTTTTCAAAGCTTCTGATTTTACTTCGAGCTCGACAACTAGATCAACTAAGCTCTCGACAGTAGAAAGATGAGGATCTTTCTGTACTAGGTCCTTTACCTTAGCTAACTCTCTTTATATGGCCTCTAGATGAGGTGTTAGAATTGTTTGAATAGAGCGTAAGTGAGCTCTTATCTTACCATCATTTTCCATTAACTGAGCTATCCTTCCTTGTACATGTAGAAGCTTGGTATTGTGTATAGAGTTGGAACTTGCATTCAAACTCAATGAATGCCCTATAGATTTTATCTCTAACTATAGCTTGTCTACCACCTCTTGATTATCCTTTGTAAATAATTCTACATCACACAATTTCTTGTATAAAGATTGTGTATTGAGTACAACTCCTTCTGAATCTGATATCAAGGTAGAAAGTTCTACCTGCTTTACTGCTATGTTGACAGAGACCTTATTCAATACCTTTGTTTCAAATTTTCTTTCTGACCGCTACAAAATCTTATCATTTGCTTCACTTTCTTCATTTGTCACTTTCTTGACTATGTGGAAAATTTGTTACAGTATGGGGTCAGAGTCATTAACATCAATCATGTCAAAAGAATCAATTAATATACCTTTTATCTCATGAAGAACTTTCTTTCATTGATGTTCCCTTCTCAATTCTTCCTATCTTCTTTTTCTTCTTCAGTAAGTATTGCATTATTTTCATATGTTCATATGATATGTTATTTGTGTCCCATTTCAGAATCACAATAACTTCATCAAGTGTTACCTGTGGTGTAGGTGAATTCACCTTCTTTTTATGTGCCTTCTTTGTCAGTGTAGTCACTCTTGACATCTGTACAAGAGATTTTATTAATTCTTGTTCCTTAGCCTCTTAAAGAAAAATTACTTTTTTTTGTCTCCTTCTCTTCTTTTCCCTTATCCTCTACATGAAGATTTATAATCACTAGTGCAGACTGATCTTCTTCATCTTTCTATGTCTCCTCGGTAGATGTAGACTTAAGTGTAGTTTCCCACTGGTCTTGTTCCTCGGTAGTGCTAATACCATCTAGCATGTCAACTATAAAACTTGAGGACTAGTAGTGGTGGTATTGATAGTTGATGTGCCCTCAATTTGTCGATATTCCATGACTTGTAATATCACAGTGTTACTAGCCATCAAGGATGTATCCTTTGCTTCTCAACTTGTATTTCCTCCTCGGTGAATACCTGAGTCTTCACTGGGGTATCATCAGTGATGTCAACAATATTTATGATAGGTAACTTCTAACATTTCTCTTCCTTGGGAGCTTCTTCCTCCTGAATATGTGGTTCATTTACATCATCTCTATTATCTATCTCAACACCATTAGATGTGCTAGCTTCATGTGGTGCACTCTTGTCAATTAACAGACCAAAAATAAATTTTCAAGTCCTAAGACTTTGTTGAAAAACATTTTCAACCTTGTGCTGAAGGATAGAATATTCCCTGAGCTTAGGAAAAAATATATTCATGTACTTCTCAATAACTTCATGAATCCGAGCAAAGGGAAGGTCTGCTGAAACTTGAGATAATGGTAATTTCCCTTATCTGCTTCTTGTTAGCAGGTGCAAATTCCTACTTTTGTGCAATTCTTTGATATAGCTCATTGGGAATTGAATTAGCCATTTATAATGGTACCATCTTGAATGCACAAATAATTTCCAGCATAGCATCTTCAATTTTCTCTTTGTTCTCTACACTCATCTTCTCAAATATTACTTGCTTGAATCCTTCTAAACTAGCAGAGCTCTTGATGTTGTGGCATATTTCATCCGTAGTCAGTGTTTTTCTCTGTACTGGTGACTTCTTCTTTATTTCTTCATCACTCTTTGTTTCCTCATCATATTTTTTCCAAATTAGCTTCCTCCTAGGCTTCTTCCTTATTTGGCTCGGCACTGCCCTAGGCTGAACAATTTTCCTTTTCCTAATATAGGGGTTTTCTTTTCCGGCTCAGTAGCTACAGCTCTATAGAGGCTTCCTTGTTCTTGGCCTTAAAATAGGTGATGAGATAACTTTAGGTTTTTGCATTTTCTTGTTCACAGACTTGGTAATTACTTCCTTCTTGCCTTTATTCTCCACTACTTTCTCCTCTTCTTCACTCTTACTGGATTCACTTGATTTTTCTTCTCCTAGACCTTGTGTCAGTTCTAGAGGTGCATCTCTCTCTCTCTCTCTCTCTCTCTCTCTCTCTCTCTCTCTCTCTCTCTCTCTCTCTCTCTCTCTCTCTCTCTCTCTCTCTCTCTCTCTCTCCTCTCCTCTCTCTCTCTCTCTCCTAGCATTTTCTCTAGATTCTTTACTATCTATTTCCTTTTCCTCTCCATGTGAGCATAATTCAATCCTATGGTTATTGTAACCTTAGCCTCCTCATAAGTTCCAAAATAGGTAGTCTTCTTATCAACTTCCTTGGCTAACAATGATGTGATTTTTGTTGTGGTCTCATCAATATTAACCTCATAAGGTAATGGAATTAGCCATGATACCCTCGGTAATTGCAGCTTGAGCATATGTGAAGTTGGTATCTACTAAGAAACAAATATCCTATTTGAACTTCTCAACTAGGGATACAAGAATCCTACTTCTCTTCCTCATTTTCTTCTTGAATTATAAAAAGTAGTTTTCCATCACACCCTCAAAATTATCTTCTATCTGACTGATAAAATGATTAATTTGAGCTGTGATTGGCCTATTCGTATCCCAGACTACTCCATCGATAATAGGAAAAACTCTTCTAATATAGAAAAATAGACAAACTAGTAGGGAACTAAACTTACACATAAAATTCTTCACTTTCTAGATAGAAGTAAGGTTCTTGGCAAGTTGAGTTAGTTGGAGCTTAGCGAGGTCATATGTAATGATTTTTCTTGATAATTTTCCAAGCCTGGTCCACTCCCATGCATGGGACACTATCCAACCGACTAGACTGATATAATGTATGAGCAATTACCCTCACTACAAACTGAATCACTGGATCAATGCTAGTAGAGATTGTCATTCCAGGATTATTCCATTCTTCTTGAGTGTTTTCCTAAATCTCCTCCTTGATTTGACATCTCATTGTTTTATTACGTGGAAGTTTAGGGTATCTAGTTACCTGGTGAATCATATCCATTGTGATTTGAACTGGTTCATCTTCTAGCCAAATTTGTATATTGTGTACTCTACTCAGTACAATTTTAATCGAACCCACTTTGAAATTTTGCAGAAAGTCAAGGGAATGAACTAACCCTTGCTCAGCAACCTTCTGGTGTTTTTGGCTTCAATACCCTATTGTTGCACATTTTGTCGTATGCTTCCTTGAGTTCATAGTCACCAATCTCTCCAATTTTGCACAAATAACATGACATGATGTCATTTATCATCAATACATTCTTAGCACCAACAACAGGGCTCTACTAAGATTTCCCATGATTGTGCTCTCTGAGATGGCTTGAAACTTTTGTGGCCTACACACCGCATTCCTTACCAATTGAACATTAAAAACCTTCTTTCCTTGTTTCTTCATCACAAATGATGATGATGATGCCATTTATCTCAACTAAAAATTCTCATAAAATATTTTAGTCAGTAAAGTACCTTTGCACAAGTGTTCTTTAGATGATTTGTCAATAGCATGCTGTGGAGATTCCTGAAATCACTCTTAAGATCTTAATCACACTCATTGTACACACTCTGAATCGCTCAAAGAAATTTCAATTCACTGGTGAACTGAAATGAATGCTAACTTCCTGATTTACAGACTTCAAATGGTTAGATTAGGGCTTCTTAAATGTTTTGTACACATTCTAGGTGAGATACACTCGTCTTAGAAATCTCATGTTAAACTCAACTAACATAAGCTCATTCAACACAACCATTTAGTTAATGCTCGGTGTACATCACATCTTAGTTATCATAGGTGCTTGAAATACATTTATAACTCAGTCATTTCAAACTAAAACACTAATGATTGGCATCAAATATTAATTATTCTTCTTTGCTCAAATCTGTCCTAATGCATCTTTATTCATGAAGATATGGATTTTTTCTCAACATATATTAGGAACTAGTATAAGATAAAACATTGTAAAATATAGTTCCATGCATACCTTCTTTGATTAGTTCAAAGTAGTGTGATCACCTGATCCATCGGATTGGGTGACCTCAAGGGCACTGGCTTCACTAGTGCTTCCCTCTTCTTTCTTCTTTCATGTTTTATTCATCTAATTTCTCATTTTCTTAATGATATCTTCATTCTTGTTTAGATCATTGCTTAGTATGGGTGACCTGCAATCTTTCTTCAAATGTCCCATCTTATTGCATTTGTAGCACACCATACTTCCATTCATCTATCTCTTGGATTTTCCTCTAAAGTGAGTCTTTAGACAATTTTCTCGAATGTGCCCATATTTTCTATAGTAATGACAACTATACCAAGTGTTGTAATCCCAGTTGTATGTATTACCCTTCTTTGGTGACTTATATTATTTATTTGATGGCCATTTAGGTTTAGATCTACATTCAAATGATCTATGTCTGTACTTCTAACAGTTGAAACAGTGTCCTTAAAATTTTGATGAGATAGGTGAATTACTGACCTTTGTCCTATATTCTTGTGTCTGATGTCCATGTTTCTTGTAGTTAAAACGTAATCCATTAAATTTAGGTTTAGGTTTAGACTTACCATGTTTTCTTCTATAGACATTAGCTATGTATCTTGGCTTTCCACAATGATGACATGTGGGCTTTTTTTGCTTTGGTTTAGCATTCCTTTGTTCTCCACTTTTTGATGATTCTCCTTCTTGAGTGGATGATGATTTCTCATTATGACCAAGTCGAGATGTATCACTAGATCTTCTAGGTGACCTTAATAGCTCTTCAAAATATCTTGTTCATCCTTTCCTTAACTTCCTTTTCAATTCTTAGTTCATTCTTCAGTTGATTGTTTTCTGATCTCAGATAGGTGATTTCCATCTCTATCTTGCTTAATTCATGATTAACTAGTAACAGTTGATTTACCATGTCTAGATAATTATTAGTCATCCATTGCATCTCATTTGTCATTTCATCAAATCTCATTGATATTTTTATTCTATATTCCTCTTCCATTGTCTTGTCTTCTTCGACTTCTTTCTTTATCCGATCAACTATTTCACAGTCTCATAGACTGAATTTCTTGTTCTCTTTTTAGATCTCTGATGTTTCCATTTAGTATGTTGTTTTTCTCTAGTAGTTCTTTTATGGCTTTGTCACTTCCTGCAGAGTTCCCATTATCAAATATTCTAGTAGCATCTTCTTCTTGATATAGTGTTTCATTTTATTGAATAGAAATTTCTCTTCTTCTACTTAAGGATTTCTTCATTTCTCCTCTGGCTGCTTCAAGTTGTTGTAATGCGAGATGAATGCCAATCCTCTAATTCTCTATGATTTTTCTAAACTTATAAACCTCCATCTCATGATCCTTACCTCACAAGTGATTAGACTTCTATAAGAGACCTATGCTCTAATACCAATTGTTGGAAATCTAGTTGGGAAATATGATATTGAGAAGGGGGGGTTGAATCAAATATCACCTATTGAACCATTTTAACATTACTAAAAAATTGAATAGCATTATGATTAAATTCATCAATGTAATGAAACTAATAAGCTAAACATCATTCATGAAAATAATCATAACACCTTGATTTTGCTTACCCACAAACCCTTGAAAGGTAAAACTGGGGTGGGGATGACACCCACAAATCTTTACTACTGTAGTATTAATTTTTCCTATTAGGGCTTCAAATTTTTATCACAAAATAAATCTACCTTGTGAGAGGTCTTCCCTGTTAAGAGCTATAAGATTTATACAATCTACCTTGCTAAAGGATTTATAACTTACAACTAAGTAAGCACTTGGTTAAGAGATTCACTAAGGTCACCTAAAACCACTATGTTAAGAGATTAAAATTGATACACCTATTAGAATGTCTCAATACATGATCCTCCTATATGCACTATATTTTTTGATTACAGATCTTCTCATTCTAGTATTGATTTCATCTTATCTATCTAGTATATAACTGTTCTACTCTTCACTGCTTGACTCTGTTCTACTTGCTCACTAAACTCTATTAGAATACTTCTCTGGTTTGAAGATATCTCTCAATTTTATATCCTTTCATCATACTCCTCTCATACATATTATGTTTTAGGTTCTAGATCTCATCTTATATAGATAATTGACTTCCTCAAAGATTTAAGATCTACGATCTAGATTGTCTCATTTTGTAGCTTAACCATTCCTTAATTTTGATTGGTTCCATACAATGAATAGGGATTAATGATTACAAAATATAAGCATAATCACCTTTGTGATTTCCTCAATTAATAGTAAACAAAATTTAGATGTCAGCCAAAATGGTTTACCTAAGTGTTTGTTGCATAACAAACACATCTATCAATTCTGGTTTTCTTGGCATTGGATGTCTCTGGCTCTCAGCATTTACTATTCTCTAGACTCTAGCACTTGGCATATTCTTCTTTACATAACTCGGGAAAAACTGACTTGGCTAATACAAAGTACTCAGTGACCATTGATTTACTCAGCAGTGACTACTATGCGGTAAATGTACAATACATGAATCGACCTATACATGATGACTTAGTCACAGTGATGACCGACCAACATTGCCTAGAAAATGAGTAAGTGTAAGACACTAATAGAAAAAAAAACTATAGGGATCAACAAAAAATTCACTCTATAATAGCCATATATACCCACAAAGCAAAACAAAAACTTTCTTGTATAGGGAATATGCTTGAGATGAAGGGTGCAAAAATAAAAATGAATAGCACACCAAAGAAAAACCAAATGGGGGTACATATGGAAATAAAAAAAAGTAAAACATTAAAAAGGTATGAGATGCCATTAATTGATCAAGGTGTTCTCATCTACGTCCATGATTTCATCTCATTAAACTAATTAATAAGACTACCTTTTTGAAGGCGGCATCTAAGCTCCATCCAAAATGCACCAAAATAGAAAAAAAAAAGTCAAACTTTTTTTTTTCAGATTTGCAAAAAACAAAGTGATTTGTTTTGCAAATTTTTTGTGGTTTTCGATCACAAAATGTGCAGATCATGAAGAAAAGATGCTGAAAATTTCACGAAAATCTAGTGTATTTTCCATTTTTTGAAATTTGGTCAAAGGTACATTTTGGATGCAGCTTGGCTGCATCCCTTTTTTAATGCCTCTATTGAACAACCAATCGTATAAATCTATTCCCTCTCTATAACATGATAAACCTAAAAATAGTTAAATTATCCAATTTTTTTAAAACATAGCACAATAGGATATTTCAAATTCTAGGAAATAAATTTATAATTAGGCAGAGTATTATACGCTAGAATTAAGTCCCCTTTAACACGAAGGTCTATAATTATGGACATTGAGGCATGTTCTAGAATTGAGTCTAGAGCCTCTAGTCAACAATTTTATTGGTTCCATCAAAATGATTTTTTAATACAATAGCCACAATAATATCATTTAAATTGTGAATAATAACACTACTACCGAAAGAGCTATGTTTCCCCTTAGGTACCCCATCATAGTTAAGTTTCATATAATTAAGGACGGGTGGGATCCATGTCATGTGTTTGTTTCCTTTTACCTTTTTAGGATGGTAAAGATCTATGTGCATAAGGTGGTTTCAAATGGGGTCAACTTTAGAAAATATTCTTGTCATGGAATGTAAAGGGGCAGAGTTTGTAAAAACTTTTTATAACACCATACATCATTATTTGGTACAAGAGCACCTAGGCTATCCCTAAAGCCTTAGACAATTTTGGCTTGTAATTGACTCTAGCCAAGTAAGTATTTCTTTTCTTTGATCTTAGAAGGTCTTGTTGTGTGTGTGACTAGATGGATTAGTAGTTAATACTAAATCCAATCTATTTTAGCTTAGTTTGATTTCAAGTTGTTAGTCCCTAGATTAGGCCTAAAATTTGGAATGTGGTCTAAATGTGTCCTAGACTTAAGAAAAGTGTGGACGATGCCTAAAAATGTGTTAATGATGTTAGTTCATCAAGTTATATGGGATAGAGGTCCTAAAAATTAGTTGGCATCATAAATGTAAAAGATGCTAAAAAGTTGTCATGACAACATTAGCAACTTTTGCAAATGTTGCATGCAACCCAACAACCTTGGATTCCCTTCATTCTAGGAGTGGGAAATCAATGCTAGTGGCCTCAAATTTTGGGAGAGGCATCTTAGGATAATGTATGGATCATTTCCCAAGCTATAATATTGTGTGCGTAATCTTTTGAATGTGAAAAGAAGAAAGTATTTTGGTTTTCTATGCACAGTCAACTTCTTTGAATTGTTATAGTGTGTTAATGGATTGAAAGGTTTAGTAAAATGTTTAATTTGTGAAGTAGAAATAGAAATAATACTTTTTAATTAAGTGAGAAAGTAGTTTAGTATTGATTTGTTAGGCTTTTGAAATTTTTAGGAATTAGAGTGTTTACTGGTCCAGTCTAGATAGTTTTTGGCTTAATGGCTCCCCCACAGATTCCAACTGTGGGAAACATAAGGGTTTGGATAAATATGGTAGGGGAGAAATTGTATAGTCTATATATGAAGGGAAGGAGCTTGAAGAACCAAATGGCCATTTATGAATTCATGCCCTAGGCGAGACTGGTGTACCTAGCTAGGTGTGTGATAGAGAAGAAAAAGTGTGCACATGCAGGGGAAAGAATGGAAGCACAAAAAAAGCATGGTTTTAGATAGACCATTAACATATTGATATGTGGTAGTGAGATTAGGCAATGGCCAATCCTCTAACCTAGGTTTTTAGCAAGAAATTAGTAACTACCTTAACAATAGCCCTATTAGCCTTATAATCTAGAAAGCTACTGTATAGAGGCCCTAGAACCCTAAAAACTACAAAATCTATAAGGCCTCCCAAAAGGGTATCCAAATGTTAAATTAGTTTTGGAGGTCATTTGGACATTTTTAACAAGAATTGAGAAAAGTACCTTGTCTAGGGCTACTAGAAATCACTAGGCCTAATAAGCCTAAGGCAAGCTAGTTTGTGAACCCGATGGAAAAGATCTTTGAGACCTACTCAAATAAGATCAATGGGAAAACAAAAGGATGCTTTGGTGGAGAATTGACCCCATACAACACTTGTGATAGTTTGTGGTAAAAGAGCACTTGGAGTCATCCAAGGAGTTGTGAAGCATTGAGACAAAACTAGTGATATATGTCCTTCAAGGTTAAACAAAAGAACACTAACTGTAAAAGTGGAGATAGGACAGTCTTAGGCTTGGAGGCTTGAGGTTATTGAGATCCTAGGAGAGAGATTAGGATGCTAAGAAGATTGGAAAAGAGAAGTACTTGGTAACTTCTCTGAGCACACCTTGGAGCACTTCCGTCATATTGGTATTAGAGCTACTTTTGATTTGGCTTGTGGTGAATGTTCCAACCATAGATGTCAGTAGGAGACTCAATAATGGTGACCAGTACTAAGTTGGAAAAGTAAGTGGAAGAGTAGGAGGAGGAGAATATATTACTCTGAGATAGACTGGCTCATCTAGAACAAAAAGTGGATGAAGTAGATAAGAAGGCCAAAGAATTCAAAGATAAGATAGATAGAAAGAAAAATGAGATACTTTTTGAGGATGAGGTCCTTGAACCAGACCCAATCCTAGCTGAAGAACCATTCTTGAATGAATTGAAGGCCTTGAGTGGAAAGTAACTAGAAGGTATTCCAATTTTCAATGGAAAGATGGAACTAGAGATATTCCTAGATTGGATTGAAGGATTAGAAAACCATTTTGAGTGTGATGGTATTATAGAAGCTCAAAAGGTTAAAGTGGCTAAGGCTAGATTAAGAGGCCTTGCACTCACTTGGTGGAAATTTATCCAATATGAGAGAGAGAAAGAAGGAAAGAAGCCTATTGTTACATGGAAGGAAATGGTAGCTGAAATCAAAGATGCTTGTGTGCCAGAGGATTATGAAATCCAACTACATAAGAGAAGACAAAGTCTTAGACAAAAAGAATTAGATGTGAAATCCTATACTGAAGAGTGCCAAAGAATTTGCATGAGATCTAGAGTTGCAGAGGATGAGAAGGTGAAGGTAGCAAGATATCTTAATGGAATTAAGTGCACCATAAAATATGGGATGAGTATCTTGAATCTAGACACCATTCAGAAGTGCCACCAAATTTTTGTCAAGGTAGAAGAGAAACTAGGGAAGAAGCAAGACTCTAGAACCACTAGAGGTAGTGGTAAAGGAAGATATAAAAAATGATAGAGAGGTGGATATGGTGGAAAGAGTTCTGGACCAAAGACTCAAGGAGAGTTCAAGTACATAGAGAAACAAGAAGGAGGTTCTAGTAGAGGTAATAAAGGAAGGAACTCTAACAGTAGAGGAAGAAATAGTGGTCAACAAAGAGGTAACTACTTTGTAAACATGAAATGTTACCACTGTAATCAGATGGGACACCCTACATATAGGTGTCTAGAGAAAGACAATACTTCTCAAGGAAGTGAAAAAATAGTGACCTATGTTCAAGAAGAAACAAGTGGAGGAGTGAAAGCCCCTAAAGTACCTTTTGAATCAAAGGAATGAGAAAACCTTATGGTGAGGAGAACTCTGATTAAGGAACCAATAAAGGAAGAACCCAGTCAAAGGAGATCACTATTTTGAGTGAAATGAAAGATGATGGGTAAGGTTTGTAGAGACATCATAGACTCACGGTCTATTGACAACATAGTGTTAGAGGAAGTAGTCAATGAGTTGAAAGTGAAGAGGATACCCCACCCAAATCCCTATAAAGTTACTTGGTTAAATAAGGGACATCATGTCCTTGTTAATGAATAATATTGGGTGGAGTTTTCAATTGGGAGGTATAAGGAAAAACTAAAATGTGATGTCTTACCTATGAATTCTTGTCACTTGCTCCTAGGCAGACCATGGAAATTTGACTGAAGGCCATGGATGATGGAGTTGAGAACTCAATCTTTTAAGAAGGACAATGTGACATTTAAAATCTAGTCACTATTAGAAGATGTAGAGGTGAAGTCATCTAGTCCCAATGTCCTCATGGTGAATGAAAAGGAATTCTTAGAAGTCCTAAAACAAGGAGAAGGAGTTGGCTTTACATTGGTGTTGAAGCCAAAGGAGGTAAGTGGTGACAAGATAGTTAAGAAGCCATAGTTACCAAAGGAGATACAAGACATGTTGTAGAGATATGATAACTTTTTCAGTGATGGAAAACCATCATCCCTACCCCTTAGAGAGTTGTAAGTCATAAGATAGACTTCATACCTAGAGCTACCCTTCCTAATAAGGCAGCCTATAAGATGACCCCTCAACAAAATGAGGAAATAGCCAAGAAAATCCAAGAGCTCCTAAGTCAAGGTCCTGTTAAGAAAAGTATTAGCCCTTGTGTCATCCCCACTATCTTAGCACCTAAAAAGGGAGGAACTTTGAGGCTATGTACTAACTCAAGAGCCATAAATAGGATAACCATTAGGTATAGGTTCCCTATTTGTAGGATAGAAGACCTAATGGACTACCTAGGAGAATCTAATTACTTCACTAAGATTGACCTAAAGAATGGTTACCACAAAATTAGAATCCATGAGGGAGATGAGTAGAAGATAGCCTTGAAAACCAAAGAGGGTTTGTATGAGTGGCTTGTCATTCCATTTGGGCTCTCCAATGCCCCCTACAGATTCACGAGGCTTATGAATGAAGTGATCAAAGACTACATTGGTAAATTTTTGGTAGTGTATCAAGATGATATTGTTAGGAATGAATACTAAGTGTTTGGAAGCCATTCTATAGCATTTTTTGTTGCATTCATGACTATGATTGTCATTCATGTCAACACAGTGATTTACCGAAGACTTGCAGAGAAGTAGACATAGTTTGGATTACCACACATGGGTTATTGCAATTGGAGCTATGTGATGTTGAGTTTATACTCTTTGATATGTCATATGTCTATCATTCAGAGCACAAATAGTAATTCATTTCTTCGTGGAAGTTATGATCATTTTGGTGGGAGCAGTATTCAGGTAGTGTTGCTGAGTAGTGGTTTGTTGAAATCGGATTATATCTCCTAATTGGGATAGAATCTAGTTTTGCACAGTTAAAGGGAAGTTGAAGACACATTGATAGTGATTTGGATGACAACATAGACTTTGAGGTTGCACGAGTGAAGATTTATTATATTTGGAACCCAACAGTTTTGTGTAATTTTGATGTAGCGTGTGGAAACGTTTTATTTTGTAATTATATGCTGACTCATTTACAATTATTTGAGTGTGGTATAAAGGAAGGAATGTATTTCCTTATTGTATGTAGTAGTAGTGATGATGTGTGATTTTGAATGCATGAAGTGAAGAAAAGAGCTAAGTATGAAAGTGAATTTGTAAAGGAAGACATGCAAAGTACAAAGATCTGAAATTGGGATCTGATGTAATAGTGAGTGCAGTCTAGCATAGTCAGAGAAGAGATAACATATTATTCCATTGAGTAATGAAAAGATTATTTGGATAGTGTGTTCATTGATCTTATCCTAAAGCTATTTGGGCAGTGGGTCCTTCTGTCTTTCATAACTCTTAATAGGGTTAGAATCTTTTAACAAGGATTCAAAATCTCCTAACATGGATTCATGTGTACTGAATGTATTTCACAAGACTCCTAACAGATTCCATCCTCTCAAAAGGAATATTCATATTAGTGCATCTTTTGAGGGCATCATTCCCACTGGGGTTTACTCTTTGATCAAGAGGTTCCCTGGTCAACATATCTTGTGTCATTATGTTATTGTGTATGAATATCTTTCTATGATTGGTAATTGTATTGCTTATATGGTTTAATGTTGTTGAAGATGATAAAATTTATAATTATCTGATAACTAATTCACCCCCCCCTTCTTAGTTATCTTAGTGGAATTTACTTTCTAACAATTGGTACCAGAGTAGCAGGTCCTTGAAAAAGAAGTTTAATAGCTTAAGGAGATCCATGGTGAATTTCAGGAAAGAAAGCCCTAAGTTTGATGGAGTAAATTTTGATAGCTAGAAAGAAAGGATGAAGACACACCTATTATGTTTAGGACTAGGTTATTGGTTGATTACAAAGAATAATAAGACTATCATTAAAGACAATCTTGAAACATGTACTGCAGAAGAGAGAGATCTATTCATGTGTAACATACTTGCAAGAGAAGCACTTTTGACATCACTTCTAGACAATGAGTATAGTCAGGTAAAATATTTGAAAAAATATCATGAAATTTGGAATTCTTTACACTCTACTTTTGAAGGTGATGAACATGCAAAAAGAGTTAGATTACATAATTGGATATGTGTAATTGAAGATATAAGAATGTTGGAAGATGAATCTATTAGAAGTTATATTGGTAGAATGTCAGAGATCATTATAGGTATAAAATCTTATGGAGGAACAAAGATAGAGAATGAAGTGATATGGAAAATTATGAAGACATTGACTCTTGTATTTAAGAAGACAACATAGATGATTGAACAACTGATACCTTGTAGAAAAATATTTACAAGAGAGACTCTTCTTGGAAAATTGGAAGCAGCAGAGATGAACCTGTGATTATCAGGAGACTTACCTAGAATGGAGACAACATTCAGTGCTCTTAGTGTTCACCCTACATTATCAAGAAGCATCAGTGTGAGCAGAGATTATGCTGGCAGCAGCAGATCTAGAAATGAAGAAGACAAGAAGATTGAAGAAGGCATTGCTTTTCTTGTGAAAAGAGAACCAGATGGTAAGAAAATATTTAAATGTTGGACTTGTCAAGAATATGCTCATTTTGCATCTAAATGTCCTAAGAGAGTTAAAAAGTATAGAAGCAATTTAGAACCTAGAAGATCTAAGGAATGTTATTATACTACTGACGAAGAGCTTGAAGCTAGTATAGAAAGAACTTTAAGTGAAAGTGATACTAAAAATAATGATAACATAGGACTTGTAGCAATTAGAGAAGAAAATCCTGAAACTGATGTTAAGGAAGAAAAAGCTTTACTTTCTCAAGTTGAAAAGAAAGCTGATTGGATTATAGATAGTGGTTGTTCACATCATATGACTAGAGAAATGAAAAAGTTCATAAAGTTTAATGAATATGATGGAGGAGTTGTTAGAGTTGGAAACAATGCACCTTTTTTGATTAAAGGTATATGATCTATTACTCTTGATGGAAAGACTAATACTGATGATGTTTATTTTGTTGATGGATTGAAACATAATCTTTTGAATGTTGGACAGTTAGTTGATAAGGGATATCAAGTTTGGTTTACTGAGAAAACTTGTGTGATAAAGGATAAAGATGGAAATCTGATTGGAACTAGATTTAGAACTAGAGGTAATGTATTTTAGTTGAATCCTACTAAGATGACATGTTTTATTACAAATATTGATGATAGTTGGTTATGGCATAGAAGGTTTTTTCATATAAACTTTGATAAAATTATGAAAGTAAGCACTACACTTGCAGTGAGAGATTTACCTAAGATTATGAAGCCTACTAACATGATTTGCAAAGAATGTGTAATGGCTAAACAGAAGAGAAGTTCTTTTCCTAGTAAGAAGTTTACATCTACATAGAAGGTGGAGATTGTTCATACAGATTTGAGCGGTCCTACCAGAACTAGAGGATTCTATGGAGAAAGGTATTTTATGATTCTTGTTGATGATTTTACAAGAATGATGTGGATTGCATTTCTTAAAGAAAAATGTGAAGCATTTGATAAGTTTAAGATTGTTAAGAATAAAGTTGAGAATGAATCTGGAATGAAGATTAAATGTTTAAGATCTGATAAAGGTGGAGAATTTACTTCGAGAGAGTTTAACAACTTTTGTGAAGAAAATGGCATTAAAAGATAGTATTCAGCTCCTAGAACACTTGAATAAAATGGAATTGCAGAAAGAAGGAATAGATCAGTGACTAAAGTAGCAAGAGCTATGTTGTTTGAGAATGATTTGGCAAAGGTATTATGGAGAGAAGCAGTAAACACAATAGTGTATACAATGAACAAAGTACAAATCAGAGTAGACACAGACAAGACACCTTATGAATTATGGTTTGGACATGCACCCTTAGTTAAGTATTTTAGAATTTTTGGAAGAAAATGTTATATAAAGAGAGATGATGATATTGGAAAGTTTGATCCTAGAAGTGATGAAGGTATATTTCTTGGATATTCTTTGAAAAGAAAAGCATATAGATGTTTCAATAAAAGAACTAAGACTATTGTTGAAAGCGCAAATGTTAAAGTTGATGAAAAGTTCAAAATTCAGGAAAGAATGCTTGATTATGAATCTGATGAAGAAGCTCATCCTAAACCTAATACTGGAACTACTAAATTGTTTTATGAAACTGATAGTGATTTGTTGAATGAAAGTCACAATGAAGTTACTGAAGAACCTACACCTAAAGAGAGATCTGAGATAGTGACACCTAGCAAGAGTTTGTTAAGGAATCATCCTATTGAGTAGATTATTGGAAGCATCAAAAGAGGAGTTCTAACTCAGAATAAGGTACAAGAATAGTTATGTTTGATTTCTCAAATTGAGCCTAAAACTACTAATGAAGCTTGTGAAGATGAAAGTTGGATTAATGGTATGAAAGAAGAACTAGATTAGATTGAAAAGAACAAGACATGGGAATTGGTCCCTAGACCTAAAGACAAGAATGTTATTGGAACTAAATGGGTATTCAGAAACAAGATGAATGAACAAGGAGAAGTAGTAAGAAACAAAGAAAGATTGGTATGTAAGTGTTACCCATAGCAAGAAGGAATTGACTATGAAGAAAATTTTGCACCTATTGCAAGAATTGAAGTAGTAAGAATGTTTTTGGCTTATGCAGCTTACAAGAAATTCAAAGTATATCAGATGGATGTGAAGTCAACATTTCTAAATGGAGAATTGGATGAAGAAGTCTAGATTGATCAGCCTGAAGGTTTTCCTTTGACTCAAGAAGGAGACATGGTATGTAAATTGAAGAAAGCTTTATATGGACTTAAACAAGAACCTAGAACTTGGTATGGAAGACTAGATAAGTATTTGTTAAAATTGGGATTTATTAAAGGAACAACTGATAACAATCTGTACACAAAAGAAATTGAAAATGGTTTGTTAGTTATAGTTATTTTTGTTGATGACATTATCTTTGGAGGAGAAGATGAAGCTAGTGACAAATTTGCTGATGAAATGAAGACTAAATTTGAAATGAGTATGATTGGTGAAATGAAATACTTTTTTGGATTACAGATAACACAAAACAATGATGGTATCTTTGTAAGTCAGACAAAGTACTTGAATGACTTGTTGAAAAGATTTGGAATAGAGGATTGTAAACCAGTTGGAACACCTATGGTGACTAGACATAAGTTATCTAGCATAGATGAGACACCTGTAGTGGAACAGAAGAAATATAGATCTATGATTGGAGGATTATAGTATTTGACTCATACAAGACCTGATATAGCACATTCAGTTGGAATGGTAGTAAGATTTCAAGTTGAACCTAGAGAATCACATTATGCAGCAGTAATGAGGATACTAAGATATTTAAGAGGCACAATGGACTATGGATTATGGTATGAAAAATCTGACGATTTTACCCTATGTGCATATACAGATGTTGATTGGGGAGACAGTGTTGATGGTAATAAAAGCACCTGTGGTGGAGCATTTTTCCTTGGAGGAAGATTAGTTTCTTGGCTAAGCAAGAAGCAGAATTGTATCTCACAAAGCATAGTAGAAGTAGAATATGTAGTAGCAGCAAACAATTGTAACTAGATAATTTGGATCAAGCAAATGTTGAAGGATATTGGTATAAAATTTGTTGAACCTGTTGTTATACATTGTGATAACACCAGTATAGTTAGTATGTCTAAGAATCCTTTACTACATTCTAAGACAAAGCATATAGAGATTAAGTATCATGTTGTAAGAGAGAAAGTTGCTAAGAAAGAAGTCAGACTTGAGTACATAAGTACAAAGGAATAGATAGAAGATATATTCACAAAGCCTTTGCCTAAGGATACATTTGATTATTTGAGAGGTATGCATGGGGTTATGCCCCAACCTACTTTTGAGAAGTGATGTAGTTGGTTGCATCCATCCAGTGGTATATGAGCCTTATCTTTCTTCTAGACTGGATGTTGGTACTTCCTCTATGGGGGAGTATGTGTATCTGAGCTGAGTCATGAGGACTCTAGTAAATGTATTTTCTAAAAAGTGTCTTTTGACATTAATTTTTTTTTGACTTAGTAATGGAATTTCTGTCATTAATGTCAATGGGGGAGAAGTATACATGAAAAAAAATCTGAGACATCTGTTGGAGAGAACTGAATAGGATACCGGAGCAAAATTTGATTGATGAAGAGGATTTTAAGAAGCAATGTTGCAGTATTGGATTTTTGTAACATTGGATGTTTTTCATCTATGTTGCCATGAATGCAAATGGGGGAGATTGTTAGGAATGAATTCTAAGTGTTTGGCAGCTATTCTATAGTAATTGTTGTTGCATTCATGACTATGATTGTCATTGATGTCAACACAGTGATTTATCAAAGACTTGCAGAGAAGCAGACAGAGTTTGGATTAGCACACATGGGTTATTAAAGTTGGAGCTATGCAATGTTGAGGTTATACTATTTGATATGTCATATGTCTATGGTTAAGAGCACAGATAGTAATTCATTTATTCATGGAAGTTATGATCATTTTGGTGGAAGCAATATTCAGGCAGTGTTCCTGAGTAGCGGTTTGTGGAAATCGGATGATATCTCCTAATCAGGATGGAATCTATTTTTTCACAGTTAAAGGGAAGTTGAAGACACATTGATAGTGACATGTATGACAACATAGACTTTGAGGTCACACGAGTGAAGATTTATTGTATTTGGAAGCTGACAGTTTTGTGTAATTTTGAAGTAGCATGTGGAAATTTTTATTTTGTAATTGTATGACAACTCATTTGCAATTATTTGAGTGTGGTATAAAGGAAGGAATTTATTTCCTTATTTTATGTAGTAGTAGTGATGATGTGTGATGCTGAATGCATGAAGTGAAGAAAAGAGCTAAGTATAAAAGCGAATTTGTAAAGGAAGACATGTAAAGTATAGAGATCTGAAATTGAGATTTGATGTAATAGTGAGTACGGTTTGGCATAGTCAAAGAAGAGGTAACTTATTATTCTACTGATTAATGCAAAGATTATTTGGATAGTGTGTTCAGTGATCTTACCCTGAAGCTATTTGGGTAGTGGGTCCTTCTATCTTCCATAACTCTTAACAAGGTTAGAATCTTTTAACAGGGATTCAAAATCTCCTAATAGGGATTCATGTGTACTAAATGTATTTCATAAGACTCCTAATAGAGTCCATCCTCTCACAAGGAATATACATATTAGTGCATCTTTTGTGGGCATCATTCCCACCAGGGTTTACTCTTTGATCAAGAGGTTCCCTAGTCAACATATCTTGTGTCATTGTGTTATTGTGTATGAATATCTTTCTATGGGTGGTAATTGTATTGCTTATATGGTTTAATGCTATTGAAGATGATAAAAGTTATAATTGTCTAATAACTTATTCACCCCCCCTCTCAATTATCTTGGTGGACTTTACTTTCTAATAGATATACTAATCTATAGTAAAACCAAGGATGAACATCTCAAGCATTTAGAGATTTTATTCAAGAAGCTACATAAGGATAAATTGATGATAAATTTGGAGAAATGTGATTTCACAAGGTAAGAGCTAGTGTACCTTGGGTTTGTATTGTTTCAAGGCAATCTAAAAATGGACCCTAGCAAAGTGGAAGCCATTCTCAATTGGCCTGCCCCAAGGATAGAGGTAAGGAGCTTTCATGGTTTGGCTTAGTATTATAGGAAGTTTATCAAACAATTCAATGCAATTTGTGATCCTATGTTAGACAACATAAAAGTGTTACGAATATTCCCAAGAGATAGCTAAGAGGGGGGGGTGAATCAGTTATCTACAAGATTCAATTCTTTATCCAATTAAGTATAGAAGAACATTAAGCATAAATACAATATGAGAACACTTAACACAACAGCACAATTTTGGTTACAAGAAAACCCAAATAGGTAGAAACCTCGGTGGGAATTAGCACCCACTATGAACTTCACAAGCATATAATGATCCCTGTTAGAAGATCTTACAACCCTTTTAGGAGTTGATCTTTACAATGCATTAAGTAGAGTGACCTAGTCAAATGATGGACCCTGTTAGGAGTCTTTTACAATTAACCCTGTTAGGGGTGAGGACACACTGTCTGAGAGCACACTTCTCAAAGGGGTGAAGGCAGTAACCTTCTGTTTAATAGATATACACTATATCTAGATCTTGGTGAACTATGATTTAGACCTACTATCTTGATCATTACCAATGAATAGCATACACTCACTTCTTTTTCACATAGACCTTATGTTAATCTCTCAATACTTTGCACCTTCTTCTCTGCTCTTATCTTTCAACTATCTTCCATACCTAGCTATCACAACTTGACCGGCTATAAGTATCTTTCTCCAAATGGTATAATCAAGTCAGCCTATTAGAACTTCTATGAAATCATATTAGAAAAATGATATAACTCTCTAACAACATCTCCAATGGCTATACTAAGAATGCAACACAAATTAGGACCGCACAACTCCATATGAGTAGGCGTGTCACTTCACACTGTCAAGTCCACTAAATTAACTAATACTTTCTTCTCATGCTAAAATATTTTATGCACTCTTAACCAAACATTCTTAACCCTTCTCTAAATATGAATCCAAACAAACATATCAAAATGATAGGAGAAAGTACTACAACAATAACAACAATGTTAGCTCCATCAGATAATCTTAGGAAACTGTAACTGGCAATTGGAAACATCATAACTCAACTTGTACTACACAACTAACTATGTGTCCATGAACATAGCTTCATTATCATGTCTACAACATAAATATAAACATGCAAGGCTCCATTAGAACCATACTAAAAATCACATACAAAACTCTTCCTGGGACCTATCAGGAACACTACTCATACAAACAACTGTATTACTATCTTCACTCAGAATCAACCTCGATGTCTATGATATCATGATGATAACATATTTAGGAACCATATGCTTAAGGCTCTCTCCATCAAGCTTCCATGCACACTTCTTACAATTTGTTGTCATCAATGACAAATATACAATCAACACTGCCTTGCTGGCAAATCTCCAACAATCTCCCCCTTTGGTATTGATGGCAACATATGGAATGAAAAACACAACCAATAAAAATGTACAATTATTTTGTAAAATTCTCCATTTCCTCAACAAAAATCCCCCGAGGATGAATCCTTCCTCTACTACTAAATGCTATGAATATTTGCTACTATATCTCCTTACTATGTACTCTGCCATACTATTTTGTTTCTTCTTGCTAAATACTCACTCCCCGTTTTCTAGAATAAAACAATTGTTTTGTTTTTCATGACTATATACTCACTCTCCCTTTGACATCAATGGAAAATGGTGCCAAAATAAATAAGCACCAGTACTACTCCTAAAGTAGAGTAGTCAACCATTCATCAGTCATTGAGGACTGATGCACTCCTACAAACTCTAATCAGATTTAGGGAAGGGAATTACTCCCAGCTTCTCCCTGAGACACTCAAATGTATCCTTCGATAAAAGCTTAGTGAATATGTCTGCTAGATGATCTTTTGTACTCACATAGTCAAACTTTACTTCTTTCTCTACAATTTTCTCTCTTAGGAAGTGATATTTTATCTCAGTGTGTTTTTTCTTTCCATGCATCACAAGGTTCTTTGACATATTGATAGTGCTAGTGTTATCACAATGAATGACAATAGGATAATCAATCTAAATTCCAAAATATTTTATCATCTTCTTGATCCACACAATTGTAGAGCAATTTAATGTTGCTGCTACATACTTTGCTTTTTTTGTTGACTAATGAATACAATTTTTCTTCTTACTTGTCCAAGTAACAAGTCTATCTCCAAGGAATACTACTCCTCTTGAGGTACTCTTTCTATCATCAATGCATCCTGCCCAATATGCATCTATATATACATGAAGGTTTACATTCTCTAAATTAGGATACCATAAACCTTAGTCTATAGTCCCTTTCAAATATCACAATATCCTCTTTACTTCCATAAGATGACTTTGTTTAGGTTCTACTACAAATATTACAATAATACCAATTACATTAGAAATATCAGGTCTAGATTGAGTAAGATAGATTAGTTTACCAAGCATAGACTTATACAAGCTCATGTCTACTACTGTTGAATCTTCTTTTGAAAGCTTGCATCCTGTTATCATAGGGGTACTTACTAGTTTTAAATCATCCATCTTGAACTTCTTTAATATCTCTTTCTCATACTTAGTCTGATTAATGAATATACCTTTGTCTGTTTGCTAGACATTTAGTTTGAAAAATTACTTGAGAGGTCCAGTCATCCTCATTCCAAATTCACTATGCATCTCTTTAGTAAATTCAGCACTAATCTTGTCATTACCACCAAAGATAATGTCATCAACAAATATAGCAATAAAAAGAGTCCATCAGGTGTTTCTCTTATGAATAAATTACAATCCATTGCTCCTTTCTTGAATCCAATATTTGTCATGTAACCATGTAATTTTTCATACCATTCTCTAGGGGATTTCTTAAGTTTGTAGATGTCTTTCTTCAGTCTGCATACCATATCAGGTCTATCTAATAAAGTAAATCCTTCAAGCTGCTCTATGTAGACTTCTTCCTTCAACTCTCCATTCAAGAATGCTGAGTTGACATCCATATGGCATACTTTAAGGTTCTTGAATGTAGGATAGGCTAGAAATAAATTTATGGCTTCCAATATTCCTACAGGGGAAAATGTATCAGAATAATCTATTCCTTCTCATTGCACATATCCTTTGCATACTAGTCTTACTTTATTTCTTAATGCTGTACCATCTTCATTCATCTTGTTTCTGAATAGCTTCTTAGTTCCAATCACATTCTTATCACTAGGTCTAGGACCAATTCCCATGTGTCATTCTTAATTATCTGATCTAGCTCTTCTTTCATTTATTTATCCCAATCTAAATCATTACATGCATCTACAACACTTAAAGGTTAAATCTGTGAAAGTAAACATACCTCTTCATTAGTTGTTGAACTTTTTTCTTTTGATCTTGTCATGAATTTTCTATTCTGATCTCCAATGATATCTTCCTTTGAATGGTATCTTTATGTGAATTTAGGAACATTAGGTGTGACTCTCTCATCTATCTTTTGTGATTCTTCTTCACTTGTTTCAGGGTCATTGAATAATACATCAATGTTGTCAAACATTTCATCAATAATTATTTCTCTACTGCTAGGTCTAGGTTCTTCTTCAATCATAGGTGCATAATCATGATATCTTTCTTGAATCATAAACTTCTCATAAATCTTAACATGAGCACTTTTAATGATCTTCTTCAATCTTAAGTTAAAACATATATAAGCTTTAATTTTAGTAGAGTAACCAAGAAAAATACCTTCATCACTTCTTGCAAAATTTCTAATGGCTTCATCTCTCTTGATGTAGCACTTGCTTCCAAAGATTCTAAAGTATTTCATAGTAGGTACATTACCAAACCATAGCTCATAAGGTTTCTTTTCTGCACCTAGCCTCAATTGAATTCTATTGATAGTATAGACTGCAGTATTGACCACATCTCTCCAATAGGTGTGTGCAACCTTTCCTTCAATCATGATGGTGCGCACTGTGTCAATTATGATCATATTCCTTGTTTCTACAATTCCATTCTACTAAGGGGTTCTAGGTGCACTTAGATGTCTCTTTATCCCATGTTCTTCACAATACTCTTAAAATCTATCAGAGGTAAATTCTCCTCATCTATCTGATCTCAGAAATTTAATCTTTAATCCAGACTCATTTTCAACCTTACCTTTGAATATTTTGAAATTCTCAAATGCTTCTAATTTATCTTTTAAGAATGCAACCCACATCATTCTATAATAATCATCAACAAACAAAACAAATTACCTTTCACCATAGTATGATCTTGTTTGAGTTGGTCCACATAGGTCTGTATGGACTAGATCCAATTTGTTCTCTACCAAATTATGCTTCCTTCTAAATGAATTCCTCACATGCTTTCCAATCACACATTCCATGCATATTGTATCAACTGGTTTTGCAATGCTAGGAAGGTCTGTTACTGCCTTTACATTTCTTATCTTTACTATGTTGTCAAAATTGATATGACATAGTCTTTTGTGACATAGCCAACTGTCATCTACTTTAGCAACAAAACAACTTGCTTTTGAATTAAGCTAAAAAACATTACATTTTTTATTTGAACCTCATGCAACCATTTCTCCTTCCTTGTTATCAATGATGCACTTATTGTCTTTGAATTCCAATTGATATCCTTTGTCAAGTAATTGTCCAACACTTAGTAGGTTATGATGCAAACCATTAACATAAAGAACACCATCAGTGTTTTTTTTCCATCCAAGGTGATAGCTCCTCTACCTATGATAGGTTTAGGAGTGTTGTTTCCAAATCTAACCATGCCACCTATGTACTTATCTATATTTATAAATCTATCTTTGTATCATGTCATTTGATGTGAACAACCACTATCAATGATCGAATCTATTCTGATGTCTGCTTGTGAAATCAATGCTAACTCTTGTGCTTTCTTTTCATCTTCAAGGTCCATTTCATCAAAAAATTTATCCATGTCTTCAAGAGAAATGAATCCAATTTCATCTTCTGTTGAATCTTCATCTGATACTCCATCTCCAACATAGCAACATTCTTTTTTATACTTAGGCTTGTAATTAGTTTTTAAATTCTTGACTCTTGTAGGACACTTAGAAGAAAAGTGACCAATCTTCTTACATGAAAAGAATTTGAATGGTAACTGACATTCATATTTTCCTTTTCCTTTCCTTTCTTTCTTAGAAATCATATAAATGAAATCATATAGTTCTTTCTATTCATCATCATCATCAAAATTACCAGAAGTCTTTAAGGATTTCTTACCATGGATTGAAGCTTTGAAGGTTGTTTCACTTTTAGGTTCTATCTTCAAACTTGAGATCTTGAATGCTGAAATCTTGTTGATTAAGGTCGCTCTTTTGAAGTCTTTTTAAAATTGCATAGTCTCATCTAGGATGTTTATCCCATTCTCATTTTCTGGTGTCAGAGTAGTCATCAACTTATCCATTATGTCTTCTTCGTAAATTTCTCCACCATTGTTTTTTATTCCTGCAACTACTTCATTAATCATTTGATTGTAGGCTCTAATGTTCTCTTCAGGTAGTATCTCCAATGTATTTTTCTTTTTCTTCCATGTCTTTCTATGGGCATTCTTTCCTTGGATGTCTCCTTCAAACATGTCTTCTAGATACTTCCATATCTTCTAGGCTTTATCTACTTTCTCGATATCTTAAAAATCATTGTCAGACAAGGTGCTGATAATGGCTTCTTTGGCAATAGCATTTTGAGTGAACATCTCCTTTTTCTTAAGAGTTTCATCTTCCTTTGTAAGATTTGATAAAGAGGGAATATGAAATTCTTTAGTAGCTACTTCAAAAATCTCAAAAGAAATGCACTACAAACATGTCATCATTTTGTTCTTCCAGTCTAGATAGTTCTCTCCATAAAACTTAGGAATTTATTTTCTAAAGAATGCCATCTGATCAACCTCAAGTTGTTAAACATTCTCTTTGAGGCACTTGGCTCTAATTCCAATTGTTAGGAATAGTCCCAAGAGATAACTGAGAGAGGGGGGGTTTTGGATCAGTTATATATAAGATACAATTCTTTATTCAATTAAGTATAGAAGAACATTAAGCATAAACACAATATGAGAACACTTAACACAACACCACTTTTTGGTTACGGGGAAACCCAAATAGGTAAAAGCCCCGGTGGGAATTAGCACCCACTATGAATTGCACTAGAGTATAATGATCCTTGTTAGAAGATCTTACAAGCTTTTCGGGAATTGATCTTTATAATGCATTAAGTACAGTGACCTGGTCAAAGGTTAAACCTTGTTAGGAGTCTTTTATAATTAACCCTATTAGTGGTGAGGAAACACTATCTGGGAGCATGCTTCTCAAAGGGGTGAAGGCAACAACCTTTTGTTTAACAGATGCACACTATATCTAGATCTTGGTGAACTACAAGTTAGACCTATTTTCTAGATCAGTTCCAATGAATAGCATAAACTCACTTCTTTGTCACATAGACCTTCTGTTGATGGCTCAATACTTCAAACCTTTTTCTCTGCTCTTATCTTTCAACTATCTGCCATACCTAGTAATCACAACTTGACCAGCTATAAGTTTCTTTCTCCAAATGATATAATCAAGTCATCCTGATGGAACTTCCTTGAAATCATATTAGAGAAACAATATAACTCTCCAAAAACATCTCGAATGGCTATACTAAGCACACAACACAAATTAGGACCACGCAACTCCATATGAGTAGACACATCACTTCACACTATCAGTGCCACTAAATTAACTGATACATTCTTCTCATACTGAACTAAATTATGCACTCTTAACAAAAGATTATTAAATCTTATCCAAACATGAATCCAAACATGCATATCAAAATGATAATCACAACAAAAAAAACAATGTTAGCTACATTAGATAATCTCAGGAAACTTTAACTAGCAACTGGAAACATAATAAGTCATCCTATAGTGCACAACTAACTCTGCATCCATGAAAATAGTTTCATTATCATGTCTACAATAGAAATATAAACATGAAAGTCTCCATTACAACCATACTACAAATCACATATAGAACTCTTCCTGGGACCTGTCAGGAACACTACTAATACAAACAACTAGATTTCTGTCTTCACTCAAAATCAACCTCTAAGTCTATGATATCATGCTGATAACATATATAGGAATCATATGCTCAATGCTCTCTCGATCAGGCTTCTATGCATGCTTCTTACCATATGTTGTCATCAATGACAAACATACAGTCAACAATGGCTTGGTGACAAATCTCCAACAAAAAGGTGGAATGAAAACTAAGTTTATATGTAATGAACATGCTAACCAAGCATTTGAGTCATTAAAGAAGAATATTTATACTCAACCAATCTTGATTTTCCAAGCATTGAAAAACTATATATATTGGAATGTGATGCTAGCAATATGGCCATAGGTGCTCTCTTGAGCCAATAGGGAAGACCAGTGGCTTTGTATTCTAAAAAATTAAGTGATGCTAAGAAGAAGTACTCTTCTTATGACTTAGAGATGTATGTATTGGAAAGTTGTATATACTAAAGTATATGACTTGATATAGTGTTTTCACTATGGCAACAAAGTCATATAGCAGTTTGCAGTTAGTGCACATAATGAGAAGATCAAAAATCAGCTAAGTGTTGAAGACTGGATAGTGTACAGAGTTCCTGCAGCTCAGAGCATCAGTGCACATGTGTATAGATGAATTATAGTATGTTCCCTAGAAGTTAAGTTTGTTAGCCTATAGTAATGCTTAGTCTATGAGTGCATAAGTAGATATGCAAAGATATGAAAGTTACAGTCAGTTGAAGTTGCATAGCTAGTGTGTGCCAATAGAGAATAGAGCATGGAGCCGACAGTTAGCATTTTGGTTTGCGATTATAATATAATGTTTTAAAGGGCATGCACCCATTATATTTAGGTTTTTGACATATTTATATGTATAATTGTAAGCATGCTTAAGCCAATTCATTTGGAAGCATTGTTTGTAATTAGTTATAGGGCTAACCTAATTATTTTGTTTGTATGAGCGTATAAATATAAGATGCACCCATTGTATTCGGTATGGAACTTGTAATAGAGTTATGATAAGTAGAGAAAAAGTATGTGAAGAGAGCATAAGATGTAGTAGAGCTTTGCAAGAGGTCAATGCATCAGAGGAACTGATTAGACAAGTAGTGTCACCATGATAGTTCACCTGCAGATATAGTGTGTATTTGAAATCAAAAGGTTGTAGCCTTCACCATTTGAGCAGTGACCTCTAGGAAAGTGAGTCCACTCCCCTAATAGGGATCATTGTAAAAGAATCCTAATAGGTTCTAACCCCTAACAACGTCTATTGTACTTAAAGCATTGTAAAGCTACTCCTAACAGGGTAAAGGATCTTCTAACAAGGATCACAAAATACTAGTGTAGACTATTAGTGGGTGTCAATTCCCACTAGGGTTTTTACCTATTTGGGTTTCCCCATAACCATATTGGTGTCATGTTTTGATTTCATGTTTCATGTTTATGTGAATGTTTAATTTAGTACTTAAGCATTTAAAGTTCACTATAAAGATTAAAGTGAAAAGTTAAAATATAGTGAACACTGATTCACCCCCCCACTCTTAGTGTTCCCATTCCTAACAATTGGTATGAGAGCTCTGGTCCTCAGCAAAGAAGTTTAACCACTTGAGGAGATCATGGACAAAGTAGAAATGAAACATCTAAAGAAGAATCTTGCAGCCGCTCTTGAAGACCTGGATAGTTCAGAAAGAGAAATTGAAGAACTAAAATAAAAAGTCAATGATGCTCAATTAGTTATCAAAAGACTAAGAAAGGATTTGAAATGATTCTCTAACAATGATCTTGAAGAAAAATTCAAGAAGTTGAATGAAGAAAATGCATCCTTATTAAGTCAACTTGAAGAATTTGATGACAAACTGATGAACAATCAAGATGTCTATAATGAACAGGTCAGGGAGAACTTTCAACTCAATGAGGAATTGAGGGGAGCCAATTTAGAAATCTTGGATCTAAGGAATTGCAAAGAAATATTGGAGTCTGAATGAAAAGAAGAAAAGAATCACATTGACAAATGGCACACCAGTTTTGATTTGATAGAATCTTAGTTGTATGCAAGTTGAGTCAAAGGAGACACTAGCTATATTGGATACAATGAAGCACAAAATCAGATTGATAATATGTGAGCAAGAAAGGAGACACAAAAAGACTCTACTAATACTGACAAGACTGAAGATCAAACCAAAGACAATGGTGCTCCTCCTAAGAATGAGTGCAAGCCTATAGAACACACCTATTTTGTATGTAACAAGCATGGACATATTGCAAGGAACTGTATAGAGGTAAGACCTTTTAATGGTTACTATTATTCATGCAATAGATTTGGTCATAAAGCTATGAATTGCAAGACTAGTAAGAAGAAAAGGACTCAACATGATTAGAGGAATTAGAATCAGACAAATGTAAGAAGTTCTCAGAATGTTACATGTCAGATATGTAACTATAATGGTCACTCAGCCAGAACATGTAAAATGGTGACTAATGTCAATGCATTGGGGAATATGAGACCTCCAGTCTTTTTTCAGTCTTGTAATAAGGATGGACATATCTCAAAGTTCGGTAGATCAAGGATAGAAGGTTAGGAAAGCCCCGAAAAGACCAAAGAACCAATTTTGGATCCTGAAGGAGAAGTCAAGTTTGTAAAAGCTTCAAAGGATGGAAGCTTGATTTGGTTAGAGAAAAAGAAGTACAAGACTGATGAGAATTTATTGGATGCATCCCTAGTGGATGCACCCCCTACATCTGCATGAATGGCCCTCAAGGTCATAGGGAGAGCTGACTTAGCTCTACTCCCTACATGGTTGGTATACTCATCCTCAGAGTATGTGCCTTTGGACTTAAAAGTTTGGAGTGTATAGGAACCTTTGTGCAAGAGCACACATGTTGATGGTTAGTAGAGATTGAGTTGTAAATTTTGAAGTGATAGCCTAGTTTACACAACTTGCATTAATGGTAGATTTCTTACTTTAAGTACACATAAAGTTGTTTGTTCTCTCATTGCATTCAAATTCAGAGTGATTGAAGAGAAGATTGAGCCTTGGAAGTTGTTGTGAAGATTTGGAGATTGAACTATCAATATTTGCAGTTCATTTGATCGGTTGCAGAAACCCTAGTTCATTGCACTGATTCAAAAGTCATCAAATCATCTCAGAGATCAATTGGGAAGTGATTATCAAGTATGTCATGGCCACTTCCATTGTTTATGATGTCATTGAGAAGAAAAGATATGTTTTCAAGAGACACCCATTTAAATCAACCCTATATTATTTAGAGGGAGCTTTCTCCCTCATGCCTATGGGTGTCATGCATGTGGAAGACATAAGGGCTTACATCTACTGTAAGAAAGAACCTATTGGACTAGATAGGTTAAGGGTGCACATGGATACCATGTTGAAATAGGATAAAACATTCATGGATGAATACACCAAATGGAATGATCACCCTATTGTTGAGTATGCTACGACATATGAATTCTATGAGATAGAATTGATAAAGATCTTATTGAGAAGAATCCATGATGATCTATTTTGGATTGGAGATGTACCAGTAAGAATCACAAGTGATCTAATACATGAGATGACAGGCCTTTCTAGGATAGGAGTCATCCTTCCTGTGGGGAAGGATGTTAGGAAAATGGTGGAGCAATCATGTAAGTCAAGGAGCAATAGGCGTGGCATGAATATTGAGCCTATTGAGCAAGAAGACACCAAATTGATGTCAATGATACTAGGATGTAGATTTCATCATACTAGCAGGGTGAATAGTGTGTCTACAGGCACTATTATAGTAGCCATCAGACTTGTAAAGGATGATGAAAACTAAAAAAGATGACAGTCATAAGGGTAAAGAAGATAATACTCCTTCTACGCCCAAAGATACTATTGACCTTACCACTCCCCTGGAGTATAAGCCAATAGTCAAGAGGATGAAAGAACCTAGCCCTAGTCATCCATCCTTGCGAGCAACAAGGAGCAAGAAAAACATTCAAGCACCTCCCAAGGTTGGATTCAGACCAAGCCTTAAAGTTTTGAATACAAGAATTGTTGATGAGGGTAGAATTGATCAACTAGGGAAGCACTATGAATCATACAATAAGATCAAAAAATCAGAAATACATAGTATGATCATCAAACATATGATCAAGTTAAAGAAGATAGTTCTTGAATTCAAGACCTCTATTCTAGATAAAGTATGGTATATTTTAGAATACCAAAAGAGACAAGCTAATGAAGAGGATCTAAGGATCAGAGACAAGGTATTAGAAGGTATTCTGCCAGTATGTTCTAATGAAGAAAAGGCACTAATATTAAATATGGTGAACCCGTACTTAAGGACAAAGACAAGGACTCTACACATTATGAACAAAGACTTTGAGCTGATAACAAAAGAAATAGAGAAGGCCTTTGGGAAAGTGTTCTTAGAACAACACATGAGACCTCATTCTGTGCCCATCACTCATGCACCTAGTGAGAAAGACAAAGTAGTAGAGACCTCCAATATTCCAGTAATAGGTCCATAGGACTTAGCACCCTCAGATGGAACTCAATTAGATGTAGATAAGTCTACGCCCATGCCATAACTACTCAAGGACATCACCATTTTCATTGACAATGTAGAGATAGCCATGGTGGCCACTGACACAGAATTGGATAAGTTTGAGGAAGCTTTTGTGAGCACACAAGAAGCTAAAATGTTATGTAGTAGCTCACCTCCCACTCATCAAGAAGAAATACACATTGAAGACATATCTGATGAGAAAGAAGTAGAAAAGAAAGAAGAAGAAGAAAAAGAAGCTGAACATAAGGATGAAACATCAAATAAATTGGTCGAGGTGAAACAAGAAGTGATGGATAGCACTCCCATCACTCCCTCCTCAGCATTGTTGTCAAGTTTGACACCTGACACAAGTAGTTTGGAACTTCTCGAAAGAAGAAGACCTGATTAACTTTAGCGTCTTGGCAATGGAAAAGAAAAAGGAGAAGAAAGTCATGAGAAATCCTCTCCTTGTTGAATCAATGAACATTCTGAACAGTTTGTTTCCTACGGATAAGAAAGTGCTAAAAGTACACTCGGTTGATGATGTGAGTAGAATCATCTCATACTTCAAAACCAATTCTTCTAGCCTAGAAGAATCTACATCCATAGTAGCAGAAGATAAGTACTTAAAGAAGAGACTAAATGAAATAATGAAATATTTTGCACTAGACTTGAATTCACTTAAGACTGGTCAAGAATCCTTGAAAGAATTTGCAAATGAAGGAAGGAAAATCATTGCAAAATGCATAGAGCAAGACAAGCTTACTAATGCTCATTTCAAAATAAAAGAGGCAGAAGCTATGATTGAGAAAGTAGAGAGCTCAGTGAAAGATAAATCCATTGATGTGAACATGTGCAACAATAACTACCAAGGTCAATTGGACAAGATTGAAATGGCAGAGAAAGAAATGGAAAAGATAAGGTCTAGACAAACTCAGTTGAGGAATGCTCTTGCGCCCTCACTAGACATTCTCAAATTAGAATATAAAGGAGATTGATGCCACCATGATAAAATATGATCAAGTCCTAAGCATAGTCTTGGAGAAGATGGAGAAGCTACAATATGCCTTATGCGCCCATCTCCAGATAGTTAACTCTTTGATAACCTTTTGGAAGAAGGAGATCCAGAACTTCAAGATTGCATATCTGGATGTTTTCCCTCAGTGAGTATGTACAAATATAGTTTTTTGTAATACCTTTGACATTAATGTCAAAGGGGGAGTTGTGTATATAATATGGAGTATAATATGTATAGGGAGATATAAGTTTATGTATAAATATATAGAAGAAAAAAAGTTTTTGTGTTAAGGGACAGTTAGAGACTTGGCCATATTCCTTTGTTGCCACCAATGAAAAAGGGGGAGATTGTTGGAAATTTTTGTATACTAAAGTATATGACTTGATATAGTGTTATCATTATGGCAACAAATTCATATAGCAGTTTGGAGTCAGCGCACCTAATGAGAAGATCAGAAATCAGCTAAGTGTTGAAGACTGGACAATGTACAAAGTTCATGTAGCTCAGAGCATTAGCTAGAATTATGGTATGTGCCCTAGAAGTTAAGTTTTCTAGAATATAATTATGCTTAGTCTATGAGTGCATAAGTAGATATGCAAAGATGCGAAAGTTATAGTCAGTTGAAGTTGCACAACTAGTGTGTGCCAACAGAGAACAGAGCATCGAGTCAACAGTTAGCATTTTGGTATACGATTATAATATAATTTTGTAAAGGGCATGCACCCATTGTATTTAGGTTGCCAACATGTTTATATGTATAATTGTAAGCACGCTTAAGCCAATTCATTTGGAAGCATTGTTTGCAATTAGTTATAGGGCCGACCTAATTGTTTTGTTTGTATGAGCGTATAAATATAAGATGCACCCATTGTATTCGGTATGGAAGTTGTAATAGAGTTTTGATAAGAAGAGAAAAGGTATGCAAAGAGAGCATAAGATGTATTAGATCTTTTCAAGAGGTCAAAGCATCAGTGCATCAAAGGAATTGATTAGACAAGCAATGTCACAGTTGAAAGGAAATTAAGTGAGCGGAAAATAGTTCCCTACGCTAAACTCTAAAGGAGAGGACCGTGCAAATTCAGATTTAACCCTTATCAATTACATAATGTTAATAAAATTAACTTAGATGTTTTTGCAATAACATGAATATATGAAAAAGAGAATGACACAATGATATACCCTGGGGAAAACCTTTCGGTAAAAACCCCAGCACTCCAAAACCTGCATAATGTATTAATCAAAACTGTTATAGTTTACAATACACATGCAATGCAAGTTCTTTTAGGAGATCATAAACACTTGAAGAGAAATCTAGCAGCATAAAACATTCCAACAATACACTCACTTCTCATCAGAATTTGCAACCCTAAAAAATGCTTATATCATGCACTTCCCTTTTTAGGGTAACTTCCAAAGAACAACTGTATTAGGGTTTTACCATGCTCAATAGGAACGTGAACCCCACAGTTGTAGAAGAGTGTACAATACTCAACTTTATCATTTTCCACATGTCTTGCATGTCTTCACCCATCATCAAATCTTTCACAATTAGCTCTTACAAATATTAATGACCGTAATAGGAATCCATCATAACTATTTTAGTCATGATCACCTTACACATTGTCCAAAGTGCCAAATTTAGAAAATAAAAAATGTAAGGAAATATACAAGGTTGAGACACCTTATTCCTAATAACAGTGATAGTTCACCTATAGATATAGTGTGTATCTAAACTCAGAAAGTTGTAGCCTTCACCATTTGAGCAGTGAGCTCTAGGACAATGAGTCCACTCCCCTAATAGGGATCATTGTAAAAGACTCCTAACAGGGCCTAACCCTTAACAAGGTCTACCATACTTAAAGCATTGTAAAGCTACTCCTAACAGGGTAAAGGATCTTCTAACAAGGATCACAAAACACTAGTGCAAAATATTAGTGGGTGTCAATTCCGACCGGGGTTTTTAACTATTTGGGTTTCCCTGTAGCCATATTGGTGTCATGTGTTGATTTGATGTTTCATGTTTATGTGAATGTTTAATTCAGTACTTAAGCATTTAAAGTTTAGTATAAAGATTAAAGTGAAAAGTTAAAATATAGTGAACATTAATTCACCCCCCCATCTCAGTGTTCCCATTCCTAATAGTATGCTCTATCCTAAGCACTAATAAATTGGAGGCACTACTTTCTTCCAAAGGAGTTTGTGGTCTTTTTAGACAACAATGAACTAAGCTTCATCAATTCACAAGATAAGATTAGTCACAAGCATATGAAGTGGGTGGAATACCTACAAGCCTACATCTTCAACATCAAACAGAAGAAGGGATTGCAGAACAAGGTAGTAGATGCATTGAGTAGAAGAGCTCCAACTGTTCAAGAGAGACAATTTCAAAGCATGGGTGTTGACAACCTCAAAGACTCGTATGGTGAATATGAAGATTTTGTAGAAATCTACAAGCTATGCCAAGAATATAGAAATCATTTTCATAGTCAATTCTATGAATATACCTTACAAAGTTGTCTCTTGTCTAATGGAGGTCAATTGTGTGTCCCTATAGAGTCTATAAGAGATAATTTAATCCAAGAGAAACACAATGATGCACTTAGTGGCCATCTTGGTGTGAACAAGACCCAAGAACTATTTCAAAGGTTCTACTTTTTTCCTAAGATTAATCTAGATGTTAGAAAGTATGTAGAAGGGTGTCTTGTGTGTCAAAGGCCAAAGGTACATCTACCAATGCATGCCTATACCAACCCCTTCTCATTCCTAGTAGACCATGTGAGTGTTTAAGCATGGATTTTGTGGTAGGATTACCCAAGACTAAATAGGGAATTAATAGCATTTATGTTATTGTGGATAGATTTAGTAAGATATCACACTTTGTACCATGCAAGACAAGTCATGATGCAAGTCCAATAGCTTCCCCATTTTTCAAGGAGGCAGTTAGGATACATGGTTTACCACTAAGCATAGTTTCACATAGAGACACAAATTTCATGTGTCATTTTTGGAAGACTCTATGGAAAAATCTAGGTACCAACTTATCTTTTGGATCTGCATACCATCCTCTAACTGATGGTCAAATGGAGGTAGTCAATAGAAGTCTTGGTAACCACCTAAGATTCTTAACTAAAGACTATGGTCAAGCTTGACACCAACTCATTGGACAGGCAAATTATGCCTATAGTGACATAGTGAATAGGACTACTGGTAAGAGTCCTTTTGACATTGTTTATGGCCTTCATCCTAGAGGCATTTATAAGCTTGGAGATCTAAAGGATTGAGCCAAGAGAAGTTCTTATGTAGAAGACTTTGCAATTTATATGCAAGAGATCCATGAGACAATGGAGAAGACACTCACTAAAAATACAAAGAAACTCAGACATAAGGTGGATGAAAGAAAGAGGGATGTCCAATTCAAGGTTGGGGATCTAGTAATGGTCCATCTTAGTAAGGAAAGATTATAGAAAGGAGTGCCTCATAAGCTTCAGATGAGAAGAATTGGTCCATGTACAATTATAGAAAAGTATGGCACCAATGCATACAAAGTGGAATTGCCAGAGGACAGTGGTTTATCTCCTATCTTTAATGTAGCAAACTTGGTCATATTTTGATTGAAGTCATACAGGAGGTGGAGGAACTCAATTTTCCATCTGCACCAATCACAAAGGTAGAACACATACTGTATTCCAGAATTTACAAGAAGACAAAGAATAAGGAATACAAAGAACACTTGGTAAAGTGGCATCATCAAATGGATGCAAATGCTACTTGGATAAAGGAGTTAAAGTTCAAAAGGTTGGGCATTGATCCCAACTTACTCAATCCAAGGATGGATTGAAGTCTTTCTATTTGGGGAGGATGGTGCATGAGCACCTATGCTATCCCTAAAGCCTTAGATAGTTTTGGCTTGTAACTGACTCTAGCCAAGTCAGTATTTCTTTTCTTTGACCTTAGAAGGTCTTTTTGTGTGTGTGACTAGATGGATTAGTAGTTAGTAATAATTCCAATGTAGTTTAGCTTAGTTTGATTTCAAGTTGTTAGTCCCTAGATTAGGACTAAAATTGGAAAATGTGGTCTAAATATATCCTAGACTTAAGAAAAGTGTGGAAGATGCCTAAAAAGGCCTTAATGATGTTAGTTCATAGAGTTATATGGGATAGAGGTCCTAAAAATTATTTGGCATCATAAATGTAAAAGATGTTAAAAAGGTTTCATGACAACATTAGCAACTTTTACAAATGTTGCATGCAACTAGACAACCTTGGATTACCTTCATTCTAGGAGTGGGAAATCAATGCTAGTGGCCTAAAATTGTGGGAGAGGAATCTTAGGATAATGTATGGCTCATTTCAGGAGGTAGAAGATTGTGTATGTAAGCTTTTGAATGTGAAAAGAAGAAAATATTATGGTTTTTTTATGTACAATCAACTTCTTTGAATTGTGATAATGTATTAATGGATTGAATGGTTTAGTACAGTGTTGAATTCTTGAATTAGAAGTAGAAATAGGAATTTTTCATTCACTAAGAAAGTAGATTAGTATTGATTTGTTTGGCTTTTGAATTTTTTTAGGAATTAGAGTGTTTACTAGTCTAGTCTAGATAGTTTTTGGTTTCATCACTCCCCCATAGATTCCAACTGTGGGAAACACAAGGGTTTGTATAAATATGGTAGGGGAGCCATTTTAAAGTGTATATATGAAGAGAATAATCTTGAAGAATCAAATGGCCATTTATGAAGTCATGCCCTAGGCGAGACTGGTGTACCCAGCTAGGTGTGTGATAGAGAAGAAAGAGTGTGCACATGCAGGGGAAGGAATTGAAGCATAGATAGAGCATGGTTTCAGATAGACCATTAACATATTGATATGTGGTAGTGATATTAGGCATTGGTCAATCCTTTAAACTAGCTTAAGAATAGCCCTATTAGCCCTATAATCTAGGAAGCTATTGTACGGAGGCCCTAGAACCCTAAAACATACAGAATCGATAAGGTCTCCCAAAAGAGTATCAAAATTTTAAATTAGTTTTGGAGGTCATTTGGAATTTTTTAACAAAAATTGAGAAAAGTACCATGTCTAGAGCTACTAGAAATCACTAGGCCTAATAAGCCTAAGGTAGGCTAGTTTGTGAACCCAATGGAAAAGATCATTGACACCTACACAAATAAGATCAATGGGAAAAAAAAATGATGTTTTGATGAAGAATGGACCCCCTGCAGAACTTGTTATAGTTTGTGGTAAAAGATCACTTGGAGTCATCCAAGGAGTTGTGAAGCATTGAGACAAAATGAGTGATAGATGTCGTTCAAGGTTAAACACAAGAAGACTAACTCTTAAACAGGAGTTAGGGTAGTCTTAGGCTTGGATTATTGAGGCTATTGAGATTCTAGGGGAGAGATTAGGATCTTAAGAAGATTGGACAAGATAATTCCTTCGTAACTTATGTGAGCACACCTTGGAGCACTTCCATCATTATTTTAATGATAGCTTTCTCTATTCCCATAATATACAAAAAATATAAAATTCCTAAAGTGAATGGGTCTAATTTGAAAATAAGAAAAGATAATTTAGAGAGGAAAGGTCTAATTGAGATGATTTTATAATCATTTTCAGCATTTTTTATAAAATGTGCAATTTAGAAGGACATTATCTATAGATTAAAAGAAGTCCTATTAATTATACAAAGTCCTATTAATTAAAAGATGTGGCATTGAATAAAAACCATGCAAATGTTCTTTTCTTAGGAAGAAAAAGAGAACTCCAAAATAATTTAGCTTGCCAATCATCAACCCTTGGTGATTTCTCTGAATTCAAATATACATCTTCAACATTATAATTTATGAATTTATACTTTATCCAAATTATTGCATCTTCCAATGGAGACAAAATGACAAATATTCCTTTGAAATTCATATTGAAAGGAATTTTTAGAACTTCAAATACTGCTAAGAAATCTATGATCTCGAGGATACTTTTTCAAACACATTAGGAGTTTCAAGATGAATGTAATATTCTACATATATTTTCCATAAATGATTTAACAAGATATCAATTTCATTCTGATCTTTAATAGAATTAAAAGACGTGCAGTGATTACAAGAATCATCTAAGAACTTATTTGTGTAACTAATGTGGACCAACTATGACAAGTGAGGAAGGATAATTCTTCTACATGAAGTAAGAAAATTTGACTTCTGTGAACCTTTTGGAAAGGTTTGAATAGTGAATATACTATGAGGTGGAGAACTCATTAGTTATTTTAAAAATATCAATCTACAACACTTTAGTCAATTTCTTTTGTATAATATCCACAATAACTTATCATTCAAATTCTTATTTCTTAAATTCAAATCTTTGATCCCCATCCTAAATTTATTGTTTATAAGGAAAAAATTTTGCCAAGCCAAGAGATGAATTTTGGCCTCTTTCTTAATATTTTATGACCACAAAAAGGTCAAAGTATTCCATGAAGTTTGTCTCTACCAACCGATGGCATCTCAATAATTGACATAAATTAAATGGAAATAACATTAAGAATCTATTGACAGGTTGTTTCTTTTTCATCATTTTTGGTGTTTCATTGTGGCCCATCTCCTATGATAGGATGGGTGGAATTTGAATCATTGTGAACCCAAGATCAACAAGAGGTGGAAGGATGAGAAGGAGGTTTGGAAAAAGCTACAAAAATGAGGGCTAACTAATTTCATGGAGAAACTGCATAGTTTTTATGAAGGGGTTACCAATAATTTTGGTGATAGTTGGAAGGATGACATCATTACTATTAGGGGGATGGATTTTAAAATTACCAAGGATCTCATTTCTAAGGTTTCGGGCCTTAGCATGAAAGGGTTGGAATTTTACAGGGATAAGAAGGTCTCATACAATGATATTCACCATTTCCCTAAGGATAAAGAGGAAGATAATAATATGGTCAAAGATAGTAGGGACTACTAGGATGTTGTTAGCTTCAAGGAGATCTGATCCAAGGTAATGGTAACCATTATGGAATACATAACCCTTGATGGGAGGTATAAACGGGACCATTCTTATAAGTTTTTCCTTCTTTGTCATTTTAGGCATAAGGTCAGGGTTTCTTTTACCTTTTATTTTCTTACTTACCTTTGATAGAGCATTGTTGAGCATAAAAGAAAAGAGAATATGTCGATTCTCCATGAAGGGATTATCCTTCTTATTGTTGAGAATATCAGAAAGAAGGTAGCTCTCAACCCTTCTCCTCCTTAGTTCTTGGAGGGAGGGTCTTCGATTAGCTTGGCCAAAAAAGGTAGGGAGGAAATGGTTAAGGAGGGTTCATCTTCTAAAAATTTCAAATTTGATAAGAAAAGTGGTATGGAAACTCAGCTGGAGGGGGCTACTATTGGGGGTTTCTTATAATTTAAAGGGATTACTCCAAAAAATACTAAGAATGATAGCAAGGAATCTTTTTCTACTACAGGTAGTGATATAGAAGTGGAGGGGATAAAAAACATTGAAGTTGTGTTGGATATAGTTTATCACAATGATCTTGGGGGTTAGAAGGTCCCTATCCTGGTTGACTATGCCAGTTAAGTGGACCATGATGTCCCCATTTCTCCAAACAATGCACTGGCTACTGAGGAGATATCAGATAAAAAATATAATCATGTGAGAGGTAAGGAGACCCTTATGGAAAATGACATTCTATCTTCTTCCACAATTATCCCTTTACTAAAGACTGTTGATATGAAGGAGATGAACGTTCAGCTCCTCAAAGAAGATATGGAGGAAAAAATTGTCCCTCCTTTTGGTTTCATGAAAATGGCCAAGGAAATGTCCATGTATTACTACCATCTAGCCAAATGGTTTTTTCATGAGATAAAAATCTTGAGCTTCAACCTTAGATACCTCTCCGCTAAAGTGGATAATATTTAGGAAGGATTGGGTGTTGGGATTGATGGTATGACCAAAGCTATGGAGAACATGGATGATGTGAAGATGGGATTGATTCTAGATAATATTGAAAGGATGGAGACCACTCTTAGTTATATCATTATGGATACCAACTAGTTTATGGGGATTGCGGTTGAATGCATAAGCAACATAAAGCAAGAGTTGAATGTTGGTTCCCATATTAAATCTGATGATATCGATGACATTGAGGATCCATCTAGCCCTAGAAAATGCACTAGATCGTCAAAGAAGAAGAAGATCCAGGAGAGGATTCTGGAGCTCTCAGACCTGAATGTAGACATAAATAAAATTTTCAAGGCTAAAAAGGATATGGAGACAATTCTAATGGAGTATGTCCATTTCCTTTATTTTTTGTTTTTTGTTTTCTCTATATCTTCATCATTGGGTTTTGTTTTTTGTTTACTGGTTGTAGGCTGATTTTTTATGGCTGGTTTGGTTTAGTTGGAGGGTTGGTTTTCTGGGCCCTGTCTCTTTTTGGTGGTTCTAATGACTTATCTTTTGTAACTATTTTGTAAGGGGTTTCAGGTCCCCATTTAAAACTTATTTTTACTAGTATTCAAAAACATTAAGAACGTATTTTATCATGATGTTTTTCCCCTCAAGAGTAAGCCATTTATTTTTACAAGACAAAATTTTGGAAGAAATTGAATTATGAATCTTTTCCCAAAAATATGGTGTTCAAGCCCATACAAATAAGGGTATACCAAAATAAGGATAATAGAGGTAATCAATAAAGAAACCCAAAAATATTGATAATTTATCCTACAAACTCCTACAACATTCGACCTCATCTCTTTGTTTATAAAGATTCAGTCACTTCATCATACTAGGTGCATTCATAGTAACAAATCCTATAATGAGGGTTGACACATGTTAACCGATCAAGATTCCAAATCTCTCTTTGAAGGCCTTCTATCAAAGTGGGAAAGGTTGTTTCTATAAAACCAATGGGCCTAATCAAAATATATGGTTTGTAATATTGGACTTTACTTCAATGAGCTAAGAAATAGAATGTAATATTTGTAGAGGTTTTAATTTCTCAAAACAAGATTTTATGGCTTGCCAGCCATAATTATATACTATGGAATTTGTATTCTGGGGAATTTAATCTGTTTCCTTGGCATATTTTCTCTTAGTGAATAATCAAGATTGTTCTTGTGTTTCCTTTACCTTTTTTTAGTCAAAGTTTGTAGTGTTGATTCTTTATAGGTGTGGTCAAGTTTATTTATCTTGGTGCAATAGTATTATATTTTTTTACATGTATTTTTTATCATGATTGTTTTTCTCCCCTTAGCATGCATCTAGAACATGGGATTAATTGTATTTCTTACAAACTTTTCCTTGGGAAGATTATCTTTAGGATGTGAGGTCTTTTCATTTGAACTTTATACAAACTATTTTTATCTATTATGAGATAGTGGTATGTAACACGTCCATAATTGAAGATATTCTCACACTATTTAGGAGCTTTGTGACTTTATTCAGACCCTTGTAAGTACTTCCTACAACTAGGATACAAATGTTTTCCCTATTTATGGTGACTTTGTCTTCATATTTTCTTGACCAAAAATGAAGGTTATATGGTGCATTGTGTCTATTTAAATTAATATGTGAGCCTTTTTATTAGAAAGGATCAAACCCCTACAAATTCCATCTAACACATTCTTAGCCCATTCATTGAAGATTTGATCTCACAGATCACCTCCCTTAGATTAGGTTATTTTTCTAAAGTTTTTCAATTTGTTTTCCTCAAAAAATGCTCCTAAAGAGTCAACTTCTAAAATATTAGAGGTTTTTTTACAAGGGACTTCTAGTATCACACTTGTGAAACTTCACAACTATGCTTATTTAGGCATGAACCTCTTAGGGATCAATAATATTTTCTAGCATGCCCAGTGGGACGATTTAAATGTAATCACAAAAGTTAATGTATTATTTGGTGTTACTTATCTTTATTGAATCAATCAAGTGAACATGGTAAGAAATTATACCATTCTAATGAAGCATGGATCAAATCTACCATAATTTTCTTATTAGGTTTCCACTCAACCTTTTCAGGAAAATCTAGTTCCTAGATCATGAAAAATATTGTTCAAATTCCAAATTGAGATGTAAATTATTGAGCTTTAAATACATTAAAATTCATTTTTTTATTCTCTAAATGCACTTATGGTATCCTTTAGGGAGTTGTATTTGGTAGAGGATTTAATTCTTGAGGACTAGTTCACACATGCATGTGGTAAAAAGGATTCATATATGATAGTAGGTGAATCTGACTCAAATGATTTTCCATATTTTTCCTTTTAGTGTCTAATGTTGGATATAATTTCCTTTTTTGAGGGTGGACTAGTGCTCTAGCACTCAAAATAGAAAAATGACAAGGCCAACATAAACTAAAGTTGACAAAAGTGGGTCTGCTTCATGACATGGAAAAATTTCCCTTACTTCATCTTAATATTGATGACCTATCCTCTCTCTGTTCTTATCCCCCCCATTTTTTAAAGGATGATGAGGTTTATATAATGCAAGTATGAGAGAATTTTAAGACCCCATCAAATAAGCCATTTTCCCAAGAGGCTTCTCATGAGGCTCATAATAAGCAAAGAGAAGCAAAGGATAATGATATTCTTTTTTTCGATGAACTTGAATCATTTTGCACATCACATGGATAATACACTCCAAATGTTGAAGTGGGGCCTTCCCCAACACCCCAGATGGTAGAACCACCAGTATATAAAGATAAGGAATATGTGATAAATCCCCCTACTAGAACTAATTTTTGGTATTACTTGTGGGTGCCCAATTAGGTATTATCTTTAACTAATGGCTTACTAGTCTAGTCAGGCTACTCACATGATAGAGCATGAAAATAACCTTTTCAAATATTTGTAGACATCATCTCATGTGATGTCAGGTGAAATGAAAAAATAAACCACTATGTCATTTTCTTTGACATATCACACACAAGAAGGGGAATACCCATGTTACCTTTCTTTTTTTGAAATTTTGTGGAGCCATTAATTTAAAGGAAAAAGTTAGGTCACTAGGGTAGCTACTTTTCAATGCAAGAAAATGATTTTTTATCATTTAATATTAGTTATTATTTTAGTATAAATAGTTAGGTTAGTTATTTTTCCTTTCAATAAACACTACCATAGACATTGGCACATTTTTAAGTGTCCCATGTATAGTTTCTAGATCCAAGTGTTAGTCTTGCAATATGTTCCAAATGATTAACATCATTGTATACCTAATTTTTTCTACAATGAATTAATTATTTTGTAATAGACCCCTTTTGTTCATTAAAACAAAGCATTCCAATACTTCAAGTGTTCCCCATTTCTACGTCTATTTATAAGAAGACATTATTTGACTAATTATTTCTCTATGTGTCATAGTAGGTCCCTTGTTATGATAATTTTTTACCTTACAAGAAAAAAATAGTGAACATTCTTTAAGATAACACAAAGTTCATAAATGGTAAATAGTGAAAGCTCAACTAGATAAAGTGATGGTACATCAAAAAAATTCATATAATAAATTTCATTTATCTTTTGTATTTATTTACAAATCAAAATTTAAATTAGAGATTTTCTTTTCATTGTGCATATTTCTTTTCTTTTGTAGCATCTTTCTTTGAAAACAAAAAAAAAATCATGTACCATAGGTCAGGCATCACTAGAGTCAGGTCCATTTCTAGATGATTTATACTCACTTTCCTCTAAGCTATCTTTTGAGCCACAATATTCCTTTTCACTCAACTTAGTGGTATAGTCATAGGATTCCTTGAAGAGGACCCTTAGTTATTGTTGGAAATATTCAAGACAATCCAGGTTACTAAGAGGGGAGGGGTGAATCAGTAACTTCAAAACTTTTAACAAATTTAGATTTTAACCATATTTCAAATATCATTAGATTGATAATCTGACTACATGTATGAGTAACAGAAAGAATAAAACATTCATAACACTTTGAACACAGAGATTTGGTGACCCAAAAACCTTCCAAGTAGAAAGTAAAACTGGGGTGGGGATGATACCCACAAAACTTCAATACTGCAGTATAAAGTTTTCTGGTTAAGGCTTACAATGATCACTTTTGATGATCTGCCCTGTTAGGAGCAATAAGGACTACTAGGTCCACCTTGTTAGATGATTTACAAACATACAATAAAGTATGCACTCAGTTAAGAGATTTTACAAAGACTGTTAAGTCTACCCGAGTAAAGGATTTTAAGCTGATTCACCTGTTAGGATGAAAGAGTAGATCTCTTACTTGCAACTGTACTTGCTGATTGAGATTCTCTGATGTACTGATCACCTTCTGTGATGGATAGATCTTTTCTGCTTCTTATACTACTGTAGCCCTTTGTAATTTTCTTATCTCCGCCTTTATCTCTTTTTCCTACTTCGCTACTTCACACTTTGGGTATGATACAAAACATTGTTTATATATCAATCCAAAACAATTACAAAATAATTACAAAGTCAGCTCTTAACACAAATATTACTGAGTCAGCCCAAATATAGTTACTCGATTATTGCAAACTAACTCAGTGACTTTCTGATACTCGACATTCACTGTGTTACTCGACATCGTCATGCTCTTGGTAGAAGTGGAGGCTCGGTCCATACTAACCACTTAGTTGTAGTTTCAAACTCGGTATCTATTGGAGACTCAGTGGATATAGTGTCATTCGGTAGAAACTAAATTCTCTATTTACCATGCTGGCACTTAGTAAACACTGCTCATTTCATCACTCGGTAAACAATGTTCTGTCTACTCGGTAAACACTGTCCTGTCTGCTCGATAAACACTGTCCTATCAGCTCGGTAAACACTGTCTTGTCTACTTAGTAAACACTGTCCTGTCTACTCGGTAAAGACATAAAGTCTGAATAAGTGTTGTCACTAATGAAAAACATACTTAATGCCAACAATCTCCCCCTTTGGCATTAGTGACAAAACCCTTATTGCCCAAAACTTATATACACAATCATGCTGATATTGGTTTCAATTTTTCAAAAATTTATCTTTGTCATACTGCTATATATACATGTCATGTCTCCCTTATATAGTATATATACAAATATCTTATTTCACCTCATACTCATATTTCCTATTTCTCTCATATACTTTCTACCCCTTTCATATCTCATATACTTTCTCCCCCCTTTTGACAATAATGCCAAAGGTGTATATACAAATATTTTACACGAAGATACCAAAATGTGAGAGAAAATCAGAATGCACCTTTCCAATTAGTGCTAGAGTTCTATCCCAATTCTCTTGTAGAATCTTGCATGTATGGAGTGCAACTTGGACTTCTACAGAGAGTTCAATCATGTGATCTGCAATTGAAAATTGATTGTCATGGATCAATGTTTTTGAGTATGCAATATGCTTCTACATTGTATCCATGATGGGAAGGATCATGTTCTGAATATCTATTAATATTGATCTGGTCCTTGCATCTTCTTTCAATAACTCTGACTGCTTATCAGATAGGAATCTGACTGTCATATGATGTGCAGAGCTTGAACTAGGTTCAAGTTGCAACTTCTGTGCACTGATCTTCAGATCCTCATCAATCTTATTTATTTTGTCTTTAATCTCCTTTGAGAACTTGACAACATTACATACTTTGACAAAAAATGATGTTACCTTGGAATAGGAGGACTCAATGCTAGTCAAAACTGAAGATAACCCTACCTGATTGATAGCTATTTGCTGAGAAATGTGCTCAAGCACTTTATTTTCAAACTTCTTCTCAGCCTTCTCAAGCAACTTATCTGATCCAGAAGAATCCTCATTGAACTTGTTTACTGCCTCTGCCAACTACAACAAAATGTGTTGAGAGGAATCAACTTCAATACCTATTGTTTCTGCCAAAATGTTTTTGGCATCCTCAATAATCTTATATTCCTTATCTCTCTCCTTTTAGTTTCTTCTTCTTTGCTTTCTTCTAGAGGAGTTCACCAACTGTTTGCATTTGGTGTACTATGAGGTCTACAAAATCTAATTGGGGAATTTCTATCTCCTCATCTAAATCTATATCTTCCACTACACTCTTACTCAAAAAATTTGTACTCGGTTGAGTCTTTATACTTATTGCCTTTGTAGTAGAAATTATTGTAGACACAGTAGGACTTGTAGTGAAAACTGATAAACTTTCGACTGATGGGATGCTAACTAGAATACTTGATAAATAAATATTTACAACTGTAGAATCTGAAGTACTTACTGAGGTATTCAAAATTGAAGTACTTGCTATTGAAAAATTCAAAATTGAAGAAGGTACTGAAGACTGCAACTTGGTGGAAGAAGGAGGTTGAAGCTCGGTAGATGAAGTGGTAGCCACTTCTGTTATTGATACATTGAGCTGTGCTAGTGATGATTGGACATTTGATGTATCTGAGGGAGTTGTCACAATCACACTTAAAGTTTTCTCCAGGCTGGATGTAGCAATTTTTATTGGAGAGTGAGGAAGTGAGGCAATTACCTCTACAGCTATCCGAACTAGGTCATCTTCCTCAACATTCTTCTTAGCTTCCTCAGTGGCTTCTTCTATCTCAACATTATCAATCTGAACTACTACTTCTTCTTCTTCATCACTGTCATCTTCAATATCTTTAATTATCACAGTTTCAATACTCGGTTTGTGAAGATGATAGATGTTTTTCCAAGTAAAATTTTCACTCTTCACAACCAACTCTATATCCTTGATCAAAATCAAACAATTGTTAAATTTTAGTGTCATCTTATGCTCATTTTCTATCAATGCCTTACTTATTTCAGCATTTTTCAAACTTGGCATCAATTGTCTTAAGGTTTGAGCATATATGTCCTTGACAGTTTGCCTTGCATTGGACCATCTCATTTTGACTTGGTTTAATAAGACTCCTAGGATTTGAGAAGCCATATCATCAGGTGAGTACTTCCATTTTCCCATTTTCTCAATAACAACATCTTGAATTTCCTGTTGCTCTGCCTGTGACCTTGTTTCATATTTGAGAGATTTGAAATTTGCAATTCCAGATCCTTCTCTCAAATCCTTAATCTTTTGTTCAAATGAGGGAGGAGGCCTTTTGAGTACTATATCATCATTGACTTTACCTGCCTTGTCCCTTGATCTTTTCCTTGTGAATACTGCAGTGGGTTGCTCGGGTTCCTTGGTGATAGTTACCTTTCCTTTCTTCTTTACAGGCACTAGTTCTTCTTTACTCTCATCCTCTCCTATGCCCTCGGTTAACATTAGAGGTGTGCTAGATTGCATCTTGGCCATCCTCTTTCTGCCTTTGTTAACCGCTTGTGGAAGTTTTATGCTTAGCTCAATTCTTATCTTAGCTTCATCATATGTTCCAAAGTATGGAGCCTTTGGATCAACAGGTTGATGTACTAGGGCTTCAATTATATCCTTTGTTTCATCAATGTTTACCTAATAAGGAAGAGGTTTCACCCATACAATCCTAGGCCTTATTGCCTGAATGTATACTCTATCACAATCAACCATGAAATAAACATCATCTTTATAATCTTCCACCAGCTTTAGTGGAATCTAGAATCTATTATTCATCTTTTCTTTAAAAGATTCAAAATATTTATCCATTATGTTTACAAAATTTTCACCCATTTCTGTAATATACTCATTTATCTGATAAAGAACAGGCACATCCTTTCTCCATTTTACCATGCCTTTTGATGGGAAAAAATTTTGAGCATAGAAAAATAAACAAACCAACAGTGAGCCAAACTTACATGGATTGATCTTTAAGGTTTGAATGCTCTCCATATTCTTGTTGAACTATTTCAACAATAAATCTGCTAGGTCAAATGACAAATTGTTCTTCACAATTTTATAAGCTAGGTCAACTGCTTCACACGGAACACTATTTTGCCAACTTGAACTGTATATCTTGTGAGCTATGACATATGTGCCAAATTTTAGTTCTACATTGGTAATATTGTTTATTCTCATACATCTACCCTCCCATTCAGCTAGGGTTTTCTTTTCCAGCTCTACCCAACCTAGGGTTTTTGTAGATTTAGCCTTGGCAAGCATGGGAAGACCAGTGATTTGATGAATCATCTTCTTTGTTATTTCCACTGGTTGCTCAAGCCAAATTTTACCTTTGTGCACTGGGCTTAGCATATATCTAATCCATTTTATCTGGAAACTCTGAGGCAAGTGGGTGATATGTGTCAAACCCTTATCTTCTAAATGTTTATGTTCCGGTTTGAGAACACCATCAACACACAGTTCATCATGAACAACATCTATCTCTAGAGTTCCAAGCTCTTGAATTGTACCTTTAAAATGATTGTGAATGTCATTTACAAGAAGTACCTTTGGAGGTATTTGAGATTGAGCTCCACTCGGATCTAGGGTTTCTACAATCGCGGGCACGAGTTTGAAATCTGGCACTTTCCATTCTCCTTGAACTAACATTTCTGAACCTTTCTTTACTTTAGTGCTGGATGATGCCATGGAAGCTCGGTACAAAAAGAAAAATTCTTCAAAGAAATTTCTGCTGCAAAATTTTGCTTCGAATCGCTTGATCACACTAGAAATTTCTCTGCTCAATATGTTGATATTCGTAGTGAAGAATGAACTCGATTTCATGCTTTTTGTTAAAAAAATTTCATTAATGCTCCATAGGAATTAGGGTATTGCATTCGACAGACTGTCATCCACTATGCATTAAATGCTCAATGAAGATTCCGCAACTCGGAGAACATACGAATTCATACTGCTCTGACCTTACTCAGTAACCAAATGAAATTAGGTTACTCCCGGCCTTGCTCAGTGGTAATTGATACTGATTTTCTTGTGATCCTGCTGTATCTTTCATACTGATTTGGATATTTCTTCCTTTCAGTTCAGGAATTGTTTGGAGTATGTCTATAAAGATACAGTTCCAGTGCTTTCTTGGAGACTTAGTTAGAGTTGATAGAGCCACTCTCTTCATGAGTAACTTCATTACTTGGATTGGTTTTCTCGGTAGGTTTAGGAATCCACTATTGTCTCATCTGCTTCCTGATGCTATCTACTTTTGGTTTCTTTTCATCTTCAACTTTGCCTAAATTCATGCAAATTTTAGCTATGTGACCAAGCTTCGTGCATTTATAACATCTTATGGTAGTATCCCTTTTTCTCAAGTGATGTTTTACACAATTCATGCCAATGTGTCCATATTCTCCATAGTAATGACACCTACACCAAGTGTTGTAATCCCAACCAAATATTGCTTTCACAATCTGTTGTACTGGATTGGGTGTTTTAGTTCTGCATTATGATACCTTGTGACCTTGCTTGTTACATTTGTGACATTTTCCTTTAAATCTTGGTTTATCCTTGCATTCATTTTCTTTATGACCATGCTAATTTCAATTGTAGCATTTTCCATTGCTCCAACATTTGTTTGAAGTATGGCCAGTTTTTCCATAGTGATTACAAGTGGGTTTCTAATTCTTTTGAGTACCTTGTTTGGAGGATTCACCTTCCTCTTTGTATCCAAGTCCTTCTTTTCCTTTTTGCCTATGAAGGTTTCGTTCATACACCTGATTCATATCTTCTTGAGATTTCAAAATTCTCTCATTGATTTGACTTTCAGTGTCTAAGTCATTCACCAATCTTAAATTGATTTTCTTTTCAGATCTCAGCTCCTCTCTTATATTTTCATTTTCTGATCTCAGAGTCAAGATTTCTTCATTTGCATTGGAGATTTGATCAATAAGGTTTTCTAGCTGAAGGGTTTGATTCTGGATTTCATTATTCTTTCCATTTATTTCATCTTTCATCTTGTTTCTTTGTTCCAAGATTTCACAAAATCTTGTTGACTGAATTTCTTGTTCTCTTTTCAATTTTCTTATCTCTTCTCTCAGAGATCCACTCTTTTCTAGAAGTTCTTTGATTGCATTGTTTGCTTCATTTGAGCTGCTTGAAGGGAAAAAATTATTCAATCTTTTCTTCAACATACTAGTGGTCATTAATCTGATTTGCAAGTTTCTTCCTTCTTTTTAGGGATTGGGAAAGATGCTCTCTTGCTTCCTTGAGTTGAGTTATGGCCATTTCTAGATCTAGCTTTTCATTCTCAATTACTTTGTTAAGTCTGAATATCTCCATCATCCTGAATCTTTTCTCAAGCTGTCAAACTTTATTCTGAGAACCACAAAGATCTGATACCAATTATTGGAAATATGCAAGACTATCCAAGTTACTGAGAGGGGAGGAAAGAATCAGTAACTTCAAAACTTTTAACAATTTCAGATCTTAACCATATTTCAAATAACATTAGATTGATAATCTAACTACATGTATGAGTAACATAAAGAATAAAAAATTCATAACACTTTGAACATAGAGATTTGGTGACCCAAAAACCTTCCAAGTAGAAAGTAAAACTAGGGTGGGGATGATACCCATAAAACTTCAATACTACAGTATAAAGTTTGCGGGTTAGGCTTACAATGATCACTTCTGATGATCTGCCCTATTAGGAGCAATAAGGACTGCTAGGTCCACCTTGTTAGAGGATTTAAAAACATACAATAAAGTATGCACTCGGTTAAGAGATTTTACAAAGACTGTTAAGTCTACCCGGTTAAAGGATTTTAAGCTGATTCACCTATTAGGATGAAAGAGTAGATCTCTTACTTGCAACTATACTTGTTGATTGAGATTCTCTGATGTACTGATCACCTTCTATGATGGATAGATCTTTGCTTCTTCTTATACTATTGTAGCCCTTTGTAATTCGCTTATCTCTGCCTTTATCTCTTTTTCATACTTCACTACTTCACACCTTGGATATGATACAAAACATTGTTTATATATCAATCCAAAACAATTACAAAATAATTACAAAGTCAGCTCTTAACACAAATATTATTGATTCGGCCCAAATATAGTTACTCGGTTATTGCAAACTAACTCGGTGACTTTCTGATACTCGGTTAAGGCTTACAATGATCACTTCTGATGATCTGCCCTATTAGGAGCAATAAGGACTGCTAGGTCCACCTTGTTAGAGGATTTACAAATATACAATAAAGTATGCACTCGGTTAAGAGATTTTACAAAGACTGTTAAGTCTACCCGAGTAAAGGATTTTAAGCTGATTCACCTGTTAGGATGAAAGAGTAGATCTCTTACTTGCAACTATACTTGCTGATTGAGATTCTCTGATGTACTGATCACCTTCTGTGATGGATAGATCTTTGCTGCTTCTTATACTACTGTAGCCCTTTGTAATTTTCTTATCTCCGCCTTTATCTCTTTTTCATACTTCGCTACTTCACACTTTGGGTATGATACAAAACATTGTTTATATATCAATCCAAAACAATTACAAAATAATTACAAAGTCAGCTCTTAACACAAATATTACTGAGTCGGCCCAAATATAGTTACTCGATTACTGCAAACTAACTCCGTGACTTTCTGATACTCGGCATTCACTGTGTTACTCACCATCGTCATGCTCTTGGTAGAAGGGGAGGCTCAGTCCTTACTAACCACTTAGTTGTAGTTTCAAACTCAGTATAACTGGAGACTTGGTAGATATAGTGTCACTCGGTAGATAGTAAATTCCCTATTTACCTTGCTGGCACTCGGTAAACACTGCTCATTTCATCACTCGGTAAATACTGTTCTATCTACTCGGTAAACACTGTCCTATTTTCTCAGTAAACATTGTCCTATCTGCTCGGTAAACACTATCCTATCTACTCAGTAAACATTGTCCTGTCTACTCGGTAAACACATAGAGTCTAAATAAGTGTTGTCACTAATGACAAACATACTTAATGCCAACAAGTTATATCTCTTCTAGCCACTTGGTGTGACTTTCTACATTTGGTTCAATGTATTTCGTCCATAAATTGACCTTTTTTTATGCATAGCAACAACATTCATGAAGAGGTGTGAAGTATAAATTTAAAAAGAAAGGAACCCAAGGCACCTCCACTCTATCCTTGAGGAATATCCTCAAATTAGTTACCAACAAAAACCTAATGCCATAGTGAGTCATAACTAGAACGTATTTAAGGTAGTTGGAGTGAATTTTTTTGAGCATTTCCATATAGATAAATTTAATCAAATCACTAGATTCCCCCAGCTCAAGTAGAGAATCCAAAAACTTGGGTGAGATGTCCATATTGAGCCTATAATGGTCATCACTATAGAAAAAATATTCCCCAAACACCCATTTAAGTACATTAAGCACCAAGTCACCATCATTCCCTATAAAAAAGGATAGCCTATCATTATCTATGTTACCTAGGAAACGTTCCTAAGGTAGTGGACTATTCAATCTAATTGGTGTATCCATAATTATAGACTACAATTTCAAAACCCTCTCCACTTCTTCTAAACACCTAATGCCAGCTTTAAAAAATGTCACCCTTTTAAAAAGGAATAAACCACCCCATGGACATTATGCATTTACTATGTTGATGGGATAATGCCAAATCAACTTGATAAAAATACTGTGATTATTTTCCAAGCACTACCATTTGTTCATTTTTGGGTCTTTGAGCCATATTTTGGTTGTTGATAGTGTGGTTAGAGAAGATCTCTTTACCTTTAGTGTCATAAAAAGGTAAATGCATTTATTTTAGCTTAAGATGAAAGATTATATTTGATATCTTAGTGTATTAAAACATATTTCATTTAATTTATAATTATCTATCAATTCATAAAAAATTAGAATGATATCTAGTTGTGTTTCACATGATTCTGACTTAATTACTGGGTGACCCTGGAATAGTGGGTTACTCTTTTTTAGACATGTTGTTTTTTTCTAGGATAACATATTTTTACTAAAATATGATGATTTAAGCCTTGAGAGGTTCCATTTGAAGGAATTAATTACAAATGGTTAGCTCAAAGCCTCTTAGATAAGAAAAATATTGATATAACATCCATACTCCTCATTCATACCTACAATGGAGTCTCCTTCAAACCTATTAAAATGCTGAGAAAAAATAACTTTGACTTTATCTTTTGGCAGATCAAATGTGTCCATTTGACAAACCTATCTATCTAGTAAGGTACTACTAAGAAAAATTGTTACAATGATTATAATGTTAATATATATTAAGTTTATTATGACTTTATATTTTTAGTTTTACTAAACATAGATATTTCACCATATGTCTACCCCTATGTCTGATGCTTATAGAAAAATGATAAATGAGAGAAAAAAATTCTAACAAGTATCTATGCCCTATATATTGAAGTTCTCTTTCTATCAAAAACAAAATAAAAATGAAATTGGACAAATACACGACAAATTATAAGCTATGTACTCATGGTACGTCAAAATTATAGTTTAGTAAACTTCAAACATTAATAGAATATGTAATAATCATGATAATATTATGAAACCAATTGCATTCCCTCTATATGGATGCTAAAAATACATTTTACAAACCTATCTATGCAGTAAGGTACTACTGAGAAAAATATTTCCAATGATTATAATGTTAATATATATTAAGTTTATTATGACTTTATATTTTTAGTTTTACTAAACATAGACATTTCACCGTATGTAGATACCTCTATGTTTGATGCTTATAGAAAAATAATAAATGGGAGAAAAAAATTAATTCTAAAAAGTATCTATGTCCTATAAATTGAATTTCTCTTTCTATAAAAGTAAAATAAAAATGAAATTGGACAAATACACGACAAGTTATAAGCTATGTAGTCAAGGTATGTCAAAATTACAGTTTAGTCAACTTCAAACGTTAATAAAATATGTAATAATCATGATAATCACATGTAACTAGTTGTATTCCCTCCATATGGATGTTACAAAAATAAATTCCAAAGAAGCACATTGATAGCTATTTTAGAAAAAAAGTTATGCTCTATGAAAATAATGTAACTCTTAGAAAATGACATTTTCAACAACATACCAGTTTTTGTGGGAGAAAAAAAAAACCATTCAAATAAATTCAAAAATAAAAATAAAAAATATATTTAGAATCTAGATAGAAAATCCTAAAAGACTCTAATTTACTTCATCTTTTGATTTCAAATGGTTTAACGACAATATCCATCTGAATCTGAAAGGTTTTTTCAAAATGTAGAGTTCAGTGTCTGTTCAGGCAAAAAAGTGTAACCCACTATTGTGGGTTCACCTAATTGTATTAATGTTGATGAGATGTTCCACCTCGCTACGCTAGGTGAAAAATTATATATTTTTCTACTACCATCTTGGAAACCTTCCTTGAGAAATGACATCATATTCATTCATGCATACTAAAGACAAAAATGGTAAAGGAATTAAAACTATAATAAGGAAAAAGTACAAAAAGTGCAATTTCAAGATATGATAGCAACTCTACCTCGGCTATGGACACCTGACTAGCAGTAGCCTAGATATGTTATCTCTTGTAAAAGTGATAACCTTTCCAATGATATATATGCCTAATTGGAAGAAAGGCTCTATATTGTTCACTATACAACAAATATCACCTATGTAGGCTAACAGAGAAGGGGAAACAATTTCATTATCCAAATTAAAGGAAAAGATTAACTCACACATATTAATCCCATGATGAGCTATTTTCTTCCTCTACAATACTTAAACTTCTTTGTGATTGAAATTGTTTTTAAACTATGGGATATAAAACATAAAGTTACATTTTGAAGCTAGAAATAAACACATTTTATTTATTTTAGCCTCAGTCCACCCCTTTCCTCTACGACTATCTAGTTTTTAGAATTGGCTTGGATGATTTTTGAATGGGATTAATGCCTATTTTTGGATAATCGTCATAGTTTTTTTACTCTTTTCTCTCTCCTCTCTATAGGTTCTCTCTCCATTGTTTCCTCTATAATTGACCAACTAGTTTATCTTGTGTTGTTGGATTAATGATTTTATTTTTTCCTTCCTCAAGGAAGCCTAGATAACTATTTCTCTTCTTCTACATATTTCCATTGGATTTATTTTATTCTAATAGCTCACCAAAGACAACTGATGAAAAATATATGAAATGAGTATTGTCTCTAGAGTAATGGATAAGGCTCTGGTTTATATATTTAGAGATTCTAGCCTCTCTCCTGGTAGACCAAGATCCCTTGAAAGTCACAAAAGACTATAGAATCCAACATGATTTGACCTTGGCTCTTTCTTTCCTAATCTTTGTCTGCATCAATGCATGGGCCACATTCACATTAACAAATCCCTTTGATGATGGTTGAGATGTGTCAACCAGATAGTGCTCCCTTGGACACCTGCACTTATAGGCAACCAGGATCGCATATTTAAGGAATATGCTAGTGCAAAAAGACTCTAATGACTAAGAATCACTTAAACAACTATTTATGACACACATTTCAATTAACAGATGCAATCATGGTTATCCTTTCTAGAGCTACCACAACTTATCCTTTTGAGCTAAGCTAGAAAACATACAATAGTTAACTAATGAAAAAGACACTCTTATTCATAGCATATGAGATCAAGAGATCCATCCCTAATTCTTTGGCATGTAGATCGATTGTAACTAATTGTATTCTAATGATAAAATTAGTGAAGGTTTGTTCCATACAATCTAGGGGCCTATTAAAAATATAGTGGTAGGTACATTAGAATTTAGTTCAATCAACTGAGAAATAGACTATAATATTTGTAGAGGTTTTAATTTTTGAGAACAATATTCTATGCATCATTGGCTTGAAGTGTATACTATGAATTTTTTATTCTAGGGCATACTCTCTCACCTTGGCGTGTTTTCTCTTAATGAATTATGGTGACTATGCATATGTTGCATTTTCCTTTTTTTTTAAATTTCATAATGTCCAATGATGATTCTTTACATGTTTGGTCTAATTTATTTATGTTGGTGAAATATTTTTCTAATTTTTTATATGTATTTTTTATCATGATAGTTTCTCTCTCCTCACTATCCATCTATAATAAAGGATTAATTATATCTCTTACAGTCTGCTACCTAGGAAAATTTTCTTTAGGAAGTGATATTTTTCAATATCACCCTTATATGAACTTTTTTTTATCTTTTATGAGATAGTGTCATGTACCATGTCCATGCGTGTAGAGAGTTGCATTCTCTTTAGGATTTTTGTATCTTTATTTCGACCCTTGCAGGTGTTTCTCATAGTTGGGATATGAACACTTTTTCCCCTATGTCCAACAACTTTGGATTTATATTTTGTCAACCAATAATGAAGGGTGTATGGTGCACTATATCCATGTGTGAATGATAATATGAAGCTCTAATTAGAAAGGATCCAACCCCTGTAAATGTCATGTAACACATTCTCATCTCATCCAATGAAGCTTTGATGTTGGGAATTGAACCCCTTAACTATTTTTTTCAAAGGTTGTTCCCTTTATTTTCCTTAATCACCACTCGTCTAGTGTTGGCTTCTCAAATATAAAAGGCTATTTCATAGGGTGCATCATGTACCACACCTATTTCTAGAATCAAGATTCTATTACATAAACATTCTAGTTTTAATTTTCACACTTAGAGAATAAAAATTCAAATACAACTAATGAATAATAAATTACGGGGAATTTTATGTGGAAAATTAAAAATGACTATAGATACAAGTAAAATATTGGACTATAGAAGTAGACGTGATCTAAAGATTAGGTTTTTATTGGTATTTCTCTTTCAGGTTTTGAAATCCACTAAATAAATTTATATAAATCATTTCTTTATATTTGGTATCACTCAAATAAATTATTTGGAGTAAAATTAGTTAATGCCATTTTTAGTTTAAAGATTTAAATGTTTAGGTTCAAAATGGAAGATACAATTACAATTTTAAACCATATAATCAATTTAAGATCTCGCATTAGACAATGAGTATAGGTTAAGGCTATATGATATAATGGTCATTCTAAGCCCACCCTATTAAATAAATTCCCTTCAAAATATAGAAACACTATTTTACATCGACACTCAACATAATGACAATAGTTGGAGGTAGAGATAGATTTGGAGCTAGAGTAGGGGTAGGAGCTAGAACATAGGCAAGAGATGGACTTGGACCTGGAGGGAGACCCAACAATGAAGGGTTACCCATCTCATGAAAGAAAAGAGAGAAGTCAATGGATAGTGTAGATGGAGAGAAAGATCCAAAGAAAAGTATTTTACAGGGTGATGGGCCTCTCCTTAACCTAGGTGGTACTTGGGGTACTGGGTCCTCTCAGAACCCAATATCAGAAAGGTAAGATGATATTTGAAGTTAGAAAATGGTCCTTTCTTTTTGGGGTAAGAACGACTAGTAAATCCTCAAATTTTCCTAAAATGAATAATATCTCAGTTCTGGAAAAGGGTGAGTTTTCTATTTTCCTCCCCGACCCATTGATAGATCACTCTGTTTAAGTAATGGCCTTGAACCTAGTTGGAAAATTTATGGGCCCTAGGTGTAATATTTATGTGGAGAGGTCCCTCATTAAGAGGAATGCTACCTCAAAGGGTAGTTAGATATTGCTGCAATGCCAAAATGGTTCTTCTCATTCAATTTTTCTAATGACAAAGATCTTTCTAATGTTCTGTGTGAGGGTCCTTGGATACTGGGAAATGTTTGTCTAGCCCTTTAGAAATGGTCAACAAACCTTGATGTGAATGAATATTTTTTTGAGTTGGCATTGTTTTGGTTGAGGCTCCTTGGTCTCCCTCTAGAATACTAGAATGAGGATGTTTCCTTAGGGTTAGCCAGTTCATTTGGAGACCTTCTATCAATTGATCCAATGTCGGTGGCTATGTTTAGACTCATATATGTTAGAATTTGTGTGAATGTATGCTAGTTTACAAATTGGCCTCAAATAGTTTATATCATCTCTAAGCTTGGTAGATGGCCTCAAATGTTGGAGCTTGAATCTCTACCTGTAGCTAGTTTTGTTCGGAGCAAGATGGGGCATTGGGAAAATAAATATCTTCAGAAGATTTAAAGAGATAAGAAGAAAGTATAGGATAAAAAAAGGACCAAAACAAAATTTGGAAGGAAAAAAACCCTAATAGTGGAGGGGAAAAAGTTGAGACTTTAAAACTAGATGATGAGAACCCTAATAGGGTATAATATAAAGGGGAAAAAGAAAGTGGTTCCCAAAATAAGGACATGGAAATAGGAATGGAAATGAATAATGGGATAATGATTCTAGAGAAAGTGTTGAATTCGAATGATCAAATGAATGAGAAAAAATATAATGGTAGAGAATTAGACTTGAAACCCCTACTTGAAGATGGGGAAACAAATGAGAGAATTGGATCACATGAAAATGAAGATTCTAGGGGTGCTTTGGTCTCTTAGGTTGAAGACAATTTTAAGAAAGATGATGGCTTCCAGGACCAAGAAGACATCAAAGATGCACAAGGGTGTAATATTTTGGTAGGAAGTATACCTTGCATACCTCTAAGTTGTGACTCATAGGAGGCAGATGGATCATAAATCCATGTGAGCTCAAAACCTAAATATTTTTGGGGTGATGATAGACAAGAATGGGACAAACATCAGGATGATCTAGAGGGGGAGCAATGGATGAAAGAAGGCTATAAAAATAGAAATAATGGGAAAGTAATAATGGATATACCAATGCATTAGACAAAAAAAAGGAAAGCCTAAATACTTCAATCTATTCTTAGGGAGGAGTGGTTACCAAAAGGATGAAGGTTGGTGTAGGAACACCCAAAAAAAATCAAGGGAGGAGATTAGCCAAGTATATAAGAGAACATGAAAGAAAATAGAACATTACATATGGTAGACAGTTGACTATCCAAGGAGCCTACTCAACTGGTAGAAATTGAAGATCATATCATGAAATATAAGATGGCTTAATAATCCCCATAAGAAGAATGTTTTGAGAATAATTATGAGGGACCATAAACCCAATGACATTATGATTCAAGAACTAAATATGTCAAAGGAAAAAGTTAAGAAAATCAAACTCTTCAAGAATTGTGGAGTAGTTTTCTACAGTTCACAGAGATGTTCTGGAGGTGCGACCATTTTTTGGAGTCCGAACTCCATTCATAGCTCTCCTCTTCTCACAAATAGTAATATAGTCACTATTATATTTCACCATATAAGAGATGATTTTTCATGGTTTTCTTCAAATATCTATGCTCCTAACACTTGGGTAGGTCAAGTTAAATTTTGGAAAATGTTAGAGGAATATAGAAAGTTGTTTTCTAATTATAGCTAGCTCATTATGGGGGATTTTAATACTCTGTTGAAAGATAATTAAAAATTTGTAGGCTCCCCTTCTTAGATTGAGAGTAGGTTAGATCTGATGGATTTTATCAATCAACATGTTGTTTTTGATGTGGAACTGCAAGGGGTTAATTATACCTAAACTAATACGAGGGTTGGAAATGATCTTATTCAAGTGAAGATAAATAGGTCTCTTATCACTCAAGACTAGATGGTACGATTATATTGTTCCCTTTCCTCCCTATCCTAGCTCAGGTCTAGCCAGTTCCTTATTTCCTTTGTGGTAACCCTTCAGGAAAGGGAAATATCCCCTTTAGATTTGAGAAAATGTGGATGCCCCATCTAGAAAAGGAAGGAAGAATTGAATATTAGTGTAGCATAAAAAATAATGGTACTACTATGTTAAAAGTGGCTAAAATGCTTAGACATATCAAAGATAAGGTCAAAACCTAGAATAAGGAGTTCTCTAGTTACATCTTTCAGGCTAAGTGAGAGATTGATCTTGATCACAAAAATGTGCAAGATCAAATTCAGGAGAAAAATGATGTGATGGTCAAATGCCATGATATTATGTTTAAGAAATAGGCTTTTTGGAGCTAGAGATATCATGTTGAGTGGCTTCAAGTTGGGGATAAGGACACCAAGTTTTTTCATATTGCAGCTCTTAAGCACAAAGTTGCGAAGAAAATATCCCATATTATTACGAAGAAGGGAAGGATTGACAAAGAACAAGAGATTAGGAAAGAATTTATGGTATTTTCTTCTCCAAGCTTCTCTTGGATGAATCTAACTTGAATATTATTGATCAACAGGCTGTCCTCTCTTGTATCCCTTCTTTTTTACATGATCCTCAAAATAAGCTTCTCTATGTTATTCCTTCCCTTAAGGAGATAAATGAAGCTATTTTTATAGTGAGGGGGAAATGTCCCTAGGGCCAGATAATTTTCCCATGTTTTACTTTAAAAAATATTGGCACATTATTTCTAAGAATGTTTCTGATGTTGTTAAAGAATTTTATGGTTCCCAAACTCTTGTGTAATAATTAAATGGTATATTTTTAGTCCTCATTGCTAGGAAATAGGGATAAGACTCCTCAGATTGCTTTAGACCTATCAACCTATGAAATTATTTCTACAGGTTCATTTCCAAGGTTCTGACTCCTAAAATTATTTCTTTCTTGCTAGCTATCATCTCCAACTGGTAAAATGAATTCATTCCGTGGAGATAGATTCTAGACTCTATTATTTTTGTGCATGAAAATATCCACTGTCTAGAGGAGTATAATAAACAAGGATTCCTTATGAAGCTAGATCTCTCTAAAGCTTATGATCAGGTGGACTAGTCTTTTTGTGTAAGGTTCTTAAAGCCTTCAACTTTGGGAAATGAGTGATTAATCTCATAATCCAACTCATTTCTACCTCTTCTATAGTAGTTATTGTGAATAGATCCTCTTCTAAATTTTTTAAGTCTTCTAGAGGTCTCAGACAGCGTGATCCTATTTCCCTTATTCTATTTTATATTATGGTAGAAATTTAGGGCAGGTTCATCAATAAATTTATCCAGGAAGGCAAAATCTAGGGTCTCCAAGCTTCCTCGGCTAATATCACTTGTTCCTATGAGTAGTTTTGTTGATGACAGGATTATGATGGGTGAACCTACTATGAAAGAGGTGAGAAATGTAAAGACTTATCTATCCACCTATTCAAATGCAACTAGATAAATCATTAATTGGAAAAAAACTTCTCTTTTCCTTATTAACACTCCTGTAGAGAGGCAACACAAAGTATCCTCAATCTTGGGTTGCAACATAGATATCCTTCATTCGTACTACCTCAGACTTCCTCTAGGACCAAAGCCACTTGATTCCTTATGGAATACTATTTTAGAAAGATTTAACCATATATTGGATGGTTAGAAGGGTGCCTTATTGAGACAAGATGGAAAAATCCAACTATTGAAGTTCACTCTTTAGAAGATATTGGTCTATGCCCTGAGCCTCTTTAAAATCCCTGCTAAATATGCTAAATTGATTGGAAGAATCCATAGAGGATTTATCTAGTCAAGAGTGGAAGAGAAGAACCATATCTCCCTTAGGTCATGGGATAATGTCTTTAAACCAAAAAAGCATGACCGTATTGGATCAAAGGTGATAAGAATTGTAAACAAAGCTTTGTTGTCTAAATAGATTTGGAGAATCTTTGGCAAAGAAAAGGAATGGAATCAGATAATGAGAAGGAAACACTTATATGCTACTCCTATTCTTGAAGATTTTCTCTTATCCCCCCTTTGGATTAATGGATGTGAAATTTGGAATATATTATTAAAAAATATAAGGATATTGTTTCTCAAGGTAAAAGGTGGATGCTTAGAAATGAAAGAAAGATTAAGTTTTGGGATGATTTTTGGATGCTTAAGAGACCATTTTCTAATTCCCCAAACTTTGGTCACTTAGTTGAGTAATCAAAAGATATTGTGGGAACTTTGGTGAGTGATTATTGGAGTAATAACTACTGGATCAATTTTAAGGAACTAAACCCTACATTGTAACCAATCAATCATGCCTTTAAGGTTTGGTTTATCAGACCTAACTTTCCAGACTAATTGATCTGGGCTCATAACCCAGATGAAAGGTACTATATTTCCATTATTTTATCCATGTTATATAAAGATAGTGAAATACATTTCTAGGCTAATGTGTGGGTGAAATCTCCCTTACCCAAGATTAATATATGCTATTGGCTATTTTTTTCAAAACAAAGTCTATACTTTTGATAATCTCTATAAAATTGGACTTTTTCTTCCTAATTGATGCTATCTTTGTATGGCTGAAGTTGAATCCACCTCTCACCTCCTTCTTCATTTCTCTTATTCTCTAGAGGTTTGGATGAATATTTTCCAAAGATGGAATGTCTATTGGAATTTACCTAACATTGTGGAGGATTGTTTTCTTCAAGGGAGGTGTTTAGTCTCCCATAAAGCTTCCAAAATTATGTGGAAACTTTTTGTCCCTCACCCGATTTAAGATATCTGGAAAGAATGTAAGGATCATATTTTTTGGGATCTGCATTCAACTACTAGTGTCATAAGGGATAAAATATCCAGAAATGTCATTGAAAACCTCCAATTGTCTCTTAATGATTCTCAAAAGCTAGACTTATCCAATGAGGATTTTAGAATCTTGAAGAGCTGGAACATTGTTGGTCTAAAAAGAGATTAGAGTAACAAGAGAGAGCACCTAGTGTGTCTTTCTCCTCCTCAAGAATGGGTAAAGGAAAATTTTAATGGAGTTTCTAAAGGGAATCTGAGTCAAGATGGATGTGGGGTAGTTACTACAGATAATGTTGGAAATTGTGTGGGGGTTGTTGTTGTTCTGTTAGGAATTCAGAAAAACTATGTTGTTGAAGCTATAGTTGTCCTGCATACTGTGTTGCTAGCTAGAGATTTGGGCAATGGGAATGTCTAGTTAGAAGGAGATTCAAACAACATTATGCCAAGTGTATTAGAGGAGATATTAAGGCCTCTTGGTCTATTTATCATATTATTAAAAAATAAAAATGTATAATTCAAGGATTTGATAACTTTCATTTAACCCATGATTACCGTGAAACGACCAAAGTGGCTGACGACATTGCCAATTATGGTGTAAAAAGTGATATGATCATTAAATAGAAATGTGAGAATGAAATGAATGATGAAATTATTAACCTTGTTCGATATAAAAAGATAAACAATAAAGCTAGGGAAATATCATGGCATAATGGAAATGACACCGAGTTGTTGTAATTATGAGATTAGAACTAAAAATCATGTGAAGGGATGAGTCTTAATTAAGAAATATTAAATTTCTCATGCTTTATGGGTGTTAAATGTTACCTTCATCCCTATTGATTTAAACTTCAACAAGTTTTGAATCCTTCAAATAGTTAAAGTCAATATGAGTGATGATTTTCAAAGAGAAGAGCCTAGTGCCTGTGAATGGAAAATGGGGGAGAAGGTTTGGAGTATGATTTAGAAGGGAGTGTTTACACCTTATTTATAGGAATTGCATGGATTTGAAAATGATATAACTAAGAGTTTTGGTGAAGAGTGGAACAATGGCACTATTAGTCTTTGTGGCAAGAAGATTGTGTTCACTATTGATCTCATTGGTGACACTACTAGCCTTACCCTTTCTGGTATGAATTTATTCAAGGAGGTGAAAGTATCAAAAAGGGTGGTTAAGATGTTTCCAAAATCAGATAAGAAAAGGGAAATCTAGTTAAATGTAAGTCTAATTTGTATGAAATAATCTAGGTGAATCCCACTTGGGAAATTTTTTTAAAGGTAATCATGGAGTATTTCATAGTGGATGGTCAATTTACTAGGGTTCATAATTTCCAATTTGTGTTTCTTAATCACTTCACACAAAGAATTAGGGTTTCATTTCCTTTCTTTCTCCTCTATTCTCTAAATAATATAATTGTAGAGAATCATAAGAATTCATCTAAACATGTGTTCCATGATGGGCTCATCTACTTTATTTACGAGTAGTGTAGAGAAAATATGATGAGGACTGGGAAGATTCCCATGGAGCTTGATGAGGAGAAAGGTAAGAGAAAATTGAGAGACTCTAATAAGGGAAGATATAAGATGAATTCTCTTCTTTAAGTGAAAAAACTTGAGATTGACTCTAGCATTTCCATTAGTTCACCTATGTTTGATGAGGTTGAAGATATAGAGACAGAAAATGATGAGGAAGAATTAAATGTGAAGGTGTCTACCAAAGTGAAAAATAAATCAATTGATAAGGTGACGAAGGATAAATGTTCTATTAAAAAAAACAAAAAAAAGATCCTGAGGTCTCCCCTATTGTTGAGATTATTACTGACAAGAAGGAAGATGAAGATTGCATGGAAACTAATGATTATACTAAGGAGGAAGAGGGAAACATTGTTGATGAGGATATTACTACCTTTTCTCACAAGATAGAGGTCAACATAGGCACTAGTAAAGATGAAGCTATCTTGTAAGAGAATCAATGTGAGCTCTATGATGATATGAATGTTTTCCTTTCTATGGATAACTAGAAACAATCGAACAAATAAAAAAATATTGATGAGGATCAAGGTAATATGTCCATCCTTGTTGATTATAAAGATTCCACAAATAATTATAAGCCTTGTTCTCATTCTCTCTATGTTAGTGAGGATGAGTGCCATGAAGTTGTTCACCTTCATGATTATGGTGGAAATAGGAAATATCTTCTACCTAGCTACTTTTGGATGATTTAATGAGGAAATATAAAGTATGAAAGATATCCTCCAAATTGCTAAAGAAAGGGACATTTATTCATTCAGAATGGAGAAATGGATTGTAAATAAAATCAAGGATATCCACCTCAACTAGTGGAACCTTACTAATAAAGTCAATAATATGATGAAAAGTATGGAAGAAAAAACTGGGGAGAAGAATGAGGTAATAGATAATGCTAAGAGAGAGGGGAATATTAATCTTCGGATGGACAATACTGAGATGGAGAAAACAATTAGGATTGTGATGGAGGACAATAAGAAGATCTTGAATGATAAGATGGATAGGAATGAGGCCATGCTCAAAATAATCCTTCAACATAGTCATGAAGGTTTGAAGGCTTGCAGTGATAATATTAAAGCTTTATTTTACATGTTGGAGAGTTCCCAATGGGATGAAACAATGATAAATGTGGATTGGGATACTTATTTCTCTACTGGTCAAGTTGTTGGTCTGAGAAAATTCTCTAGAGATAGCATGAAGAAAAAATCCACCATGGATCCTATAGATCCCAAGGAGAAGATCAATCTCAAGGAGTCATTCCAGAGACTCTCTAGGCTGGAATAAGAAACTGTTAACCTTCTTAATAACTTGATCTAGCATGTCGTAATTTTTTTCTTGTCGGTTCATCTTGTGTACTAGTTTTTTACCATCTATTGGTTTACATCTTATTCTTTTAGGTGTTGAGTTTTGGGGTTGTGCTACTTCTTCTTTGCAGCTATTTCGTGTCTTTGTTCTAAATGTCTATCTTTCCTTATTTGATGTAAATGGTTTTTAGGCCCTTTTAAAACTTGTATTTTCCTTAATCACTTCAAAAAATCTAAGAGATAAGATTTCATCTTTTCTAGTGGAAGAAAAGAATTCAAAGGACCAATAAGGAATAATAAAATTAAAATAAAAGAGGCATTGCATGTCTTATTGTAAGAAACAAGGTCACAAGGCGTGGGCTTGTAGAACTTGTGCTAGTGATATTCTTAAGCGAAACCTAAAAGAATAATCTAACATGAGGAAAACATGGCTTGTGTTGTTAATTAGGATACATCAAGTGATGAGCAAGTCATTTATAATACTTTTCACCTAGATACGAGAATTTTATTTCCAACCTCTACTTTTGTATGCTAGAAACATCGGTGGATGGAGTAATTTTAATTATCTCAAGTCACATTCTCATTTTGAGATGGTAATTTGAATGAGAAAGTTTTTTTTGGAATTTATGGTTTATTCTTTTTGTCTTTCTTTCCTTTTTAAATGTTAATATTGTTTTAGTAATGCATGTTTTGTGATGTTTAACTTTGGAGATTGGTTAAAGATTTGGTGTTGAAATATATATAGTTTTTTGTACAACAATAGTTAGAGTATATGATCAATAATTATTCCTTTTCATAGTCATTATAAAATAATAGATATGTATTATATCTCTTAGAAAATATTTTTGAATAATTAAAAATTGTTAAGAGTTTGAGATTAAGAGATTAAGAGTGTACATTTAATCCACACCTTTTGATGGTCAAGAAATTGTGTCATGAAGCCAGGCTTGGTTGAGGGTTTGTTTCTCTAGGATATAATTTTCTTAAAATATGTATTCTTCTTATGTAATCATCATGGTTTGTTATATAAGCGTTAACGACGGTCCCTACTAAGGAGATGTTATTTTGATATTATTAGGATCAATGTAATAAGGGGGGAATATTGGAATATATTACTATGTAGCTAGGGATTACATTGTAGTTACTAAAACTATTATTTAACTACCTAAAATGTTTTATGATTTTTTATTCTCCTCTCTGAAAAAAATGAAATAATATAATGATATCTCACAAGAGTCACTTTGATGCATGTCTGAAATGACATGTTGACTTCTATTAATGATATAAAGTGTCCTAATGATATTTTGTATTCTAGGAGTTAAATTGAGATCATAATTCTCATCAATTCTTTGATGAACATATTTTTGAATCTAGTGTGCCTCTTCATCCTTCAAAGAATATACCATATGATTGTTATACAATTATGGAATTTGATACTCACATCTCTTAAGATTTAAAATTAGGTTTAATTTTCTTTAGAGGCTCATGATTATTTGTGAGACATAGGTTCTTTATATTTATTTTATACTTTGATCATTCTTGATCAATGGGCACATCGTTATCATTTAGACTTGGCAAAATGATGCATTAATTGCAAGTACTTGATTGAAAAAGGTTCTACAAGTTCTATACATTGTTTCTTTCTTCCAAATGGGTGACAAGTTATTTGTAAGATATGGACCATCTTTTGTCTTTAAAAACTTACCTTTCTTGAAGGATATTATTCATTATAGAAGGGAGCTATTGTATATCTCCTTTCCTCCTGTGGGGCAATAATGGTTCTATATACATGATGCATTTATTCTTTTCTAGGTGTGATTGATTCCTCCATCCCTGTACCACATTTCATTTCTCTTTTAGAGAGTGTGATTGATTCCTCCATCCATGTACCACATTTCTTTTCTCTTTTTTAACCCTCCACAAAGGAATTCATATTCATTACCTTGTATAATACTTGTACATTATTACATATCATAGCCTATTTTTGTGAGCCATGTTGCATCTTGCACACATTGCATAATAATCTTTCTCCTAGGTCAAACTAGGATGAGTGTTGGAGTTAAAAAAATATAGTCACAAAATTATGTATAAATAGGATAATTATTAAGAGGTTAGTTAAATTTTATTAATATATTCTTATTTCCTAAATTTAATTTATTTATGGAAAGTATTTGTACCTACCCTCACATGTCATTGGTTCTACCTCTCCTCTTGTTGACTATGTAAGAAGATCACATTGAACATTTTATTCATCTAAGCTTAGTATCATTTCTTGGTGAATTACATTTATTTCTCTATGAAAGTTCTTGTATTTATAAACCTATATTGGGAAAATTTCTCCAATTTTCTTATGTTCACAACTTGAATTCCTATATTATATCTTATGCAACACTCTAGAGAAACTTGCAAATTTTATGTCCAAACATGTTATTTTTAAACCCTTCTTATTAAAACTAGTGAATGTTGCATTTTACATAGATTAAAACCTTTGTGATACATAAAAAATAGGTACACCATAATTCTCCTTTAATTTTCATAAATTGATCTTTGAAATTCCTCTAAAAAGAATGAACATGCATGTAAAATATCATATGTCCAAAGCCATAGGGCCAAGCAGTGATTTATCCACGAAACACCTTAGTAAAAATCATTTGAAAATGATTATAAAAGTAAGAGAGACCATCAAAAAAGACAAAAAATTCAGAACCCTTTGAAGAAGATCTCCAAATATAATCTAGTTACAAACCCCAAAATAAAATAACTAAAACTAGAGGGTCGAAGTGGTACTCCAATCATAGAGATCAATGCAAGATGGGAAGGCACACTTGAAAAATATCATCCAATATAAAAAAAAAAATTAAGAAAAATGGTGTGAACTCATAGAATGCAGTCAGAGGAAAAAAAGAAAGTGTTTAGTACCAAAAGAGCCCAAAGAGAATCCATACCATGCATAGGGGCTTAAAAGAACAAGTCAAGAACTTGAGTAATCTAAACCCAACTACATAGATCCCTTAATCCACAATCAATAGTCAAGAAAGCATATGAGTGGAGAAAACAATATGAAATGTTAGAGGAAATGTTACAAGTAGTAGTTGTCCTTGCACCAAAAGATCGACCTATTAATGCCTGATAAAACCACTAGACTTAGAGAAGACATAGGAGACATTTAAGCCATGTCACAAATCCTGAGGGGAGCGCTAACCATTATGTCAACAATCTCCCCCTCAGTGTTACCCGAGGGGATTCGAACCTGTGACCAAGCTCTGATACCAATTGTTAGAAATGGGGAATACTGAGAGGAGGGGGTGAATCAGTATTCTACAAACTTTATCTTTTGCCTAATTATGGATATAATAGATTATCTTTATACATGCATAACATAAGAAGCTAAACAACATGCATAACAATAAAGAACTCATAACACATTATATGTTCTCGAGGAAACCCTGGCCAAGGGAAAACCCGAGTGGGGATGGTACCCACAAAGATCCACAAATCAAAAATATCATGTTAAGGATGTTGACCCTGTTAGGAGTCTATTACAAACATATAGTGTATTAGTCCTGGTTAAGGGACTATAGGCCTTGTTAGAAGCCTCAATCCTGTTAGGAGTTGGTAGTAAAAAATATGATTACCAGATGAGCCCACTGCCCAAACAAGTAATATATAGTATAGACTGATTACAAAAATAGGTTAAGGTACATAAACTTATACTACTTGCATCAATATATCTTTGCTGCTCTTTCACTATCGCTATTACATATGCTTCATATACTTCACATCATATCACTTCACTATACATCAAGTGTTCACTATATATCCTACTTTACAATTACAATTACATTTATACCAATAGCTTTATCCAAGATTTAACATCTAGGATGTCATCCCTTTCAATTTTTAAGTCATTATTTTGATAAACAAAATAATCCCGTAAATCTTTACTAGTTTTGTCTTCATCTTCTGTCTTGTCGGCTTCACACTGTCTTCGGTAAAGTTGTCATAAATTTTTCCATACATGTCATACTAACTTGTGCTCTGAGATAGCTGATCAATAGACATCATAGAGTCTATGTTCAAGCGTGCAAGCACTAAACTTACTCCAGTCAACATCGCAAACAAAAATTGTGTCTAGGTTCACTAGTAAAAACATTGTCTCACACTTACACAAATTTGCAATGCGCTCCGTCATACTTTCTCTTTGACCTGTGTGATCTTCATGTGGATCATATGTTTCCACAATGACAAAATCTATGTAATCAACTCATCCAAATTTCCAACAATCTTCCCCTTTGTCATTGGTGGCAATATATGAGAAAATTAGCTAAGTGTACAACTCAAAATCTCAAAATTGGTCAAAATTGTGGCCTTAGTATAAAATAGATACTATCCTTATAACTCCTCAAAAAATTATTATCTCTAATATAGTACTCTCCCTAAGAGTAACAATCCTCATCAATTACTATCAATTTTCTTGTATATATCTCTACCCCTTTGACAACAATGACAAAATAGGGTAGGGAGGGTTACAAAATTGTATCACAAAAAGTTATACCTCAATTCATTTATTGCAAAGTCGGTAGGCTTGCAACACAATCTGCAAAATCTATCTTCATGGCTTCTATCTCCTTCTCCCATGATTTCTTAATGGAATCTACCACATTAAGTAGTGTGCTTAGTCCATAAGAAGCTATTTCACATGCTTGGAGGTTTTCAAAGTTAAACTTCTGAAAAGATGTCTTAGTTGAAAGACATTCTTCCAACTGCTCTTCAATAATGCTCAACTTCATAGAAGCATGCTCTCTCAAAAGAGTGTATCTTCTCAATTTTATGTCTCTCTCATCTTGCACAACTCTGATTTCATCATAAGGCTTCTGAACTTTCTTCTCAACATCACATACCTTCACATTGGGGCTAGATAGAAGGTTTGTTTCATTCAAAATTTCTACTTCCTTCAACTTTATCTTCTGATCTTCTTCTGTTGTTAAGGTCTCTGATTTTTTACACTATATGTTCAAAGATTTACCTATCTCCAAATGCTTTCTCAAGTCCTTGATATAGATATCAAGAGTGTTGATATCATTCCTGATGTTCTGACTGATGTTCAAAAGCATTCTATCCTCATAGGCTGCTTGTGTTGGATACAATTGTCTGAAGGACATTGTTGGATTAGCTATGTGTTGTCTTTAATGTCACACAAATGTCATATCAATTATTGCTCCCAGTATCTACCAAGTTTAGTCGGTCAGCTAAGCGGTTCTCAGTATCTACTGAGCTCAGTCGGTCAGCTAGGTGATTTTTAGTGTCTACCGAGTTCTCTCGGGTGTCTAAAGGAAACATGATAGGATAACAGTGTTAACCAAGCCTCCTCAGTTATCAAAGGAAAATTAATGGTTATCGAGCTCTCTCGGTCTCCAAAGGATGTTGCAGAATTCACTGTGGTTACTGAGTTCTCTCGGTCACCAAAGGAAATCTTTTCAGGATTAATGTTTACTGAGCAAGGTCGGCCCTTTCAAAGAATTTTGTTATTATTGTTTGTTTATCCCAGCTGACTGTTATAATAATTATTAGTGCCGACTTGACAATCTAAATGATTATGAAATGGCATATATATATATATATATATATATATATATATATATATATATATATATATATATATATAGAAGGTCAAATGGTGAATAAGAAATATACAGCATGCATAAATCATTTTGAAGAAAGGTGTGTGTGAATTTTGAAGGATGGTCAGATATCCTTGAGGAACAATAAAGATTTAATTGATCAGTAAGGATCTAGTGAAACAGAATAGAGATCTATATTCAGCAATTCAGCTGCAGGTCATTTCATTGTTACTCTCTAGCAATTGTTTCAAGACCTCTTACAATGCCACTCCTAGCAGGGTGATTAAATCCTCTAACAAGGTCACACCTAATAGTGTGTTTTGTAACCTTTTAGTGGGTTGGCTTCTAACCGGGCATCACTTCAGAAGAGTGAAAAATAGTAACTAGTTACATTGGTGGTTTTTCCCATATTGGGTTTCCACGGTAAATCTGGTGTCTCTTGTGTTCATGTTATTTTCTTTATTCGTGTAAGTTAATCAATGATGAATTATTAAGAACAATTTAATTATTACACACTTCAAGGATCAAGTTTTCAGCATTTCTCTATATATTTACCGAGTGGCACAGTAAATAATTTGTTAAGATATTTAAGGGATCAGTGGTAATATTTTTGTGGTTAACTGATTCACCCCTCCTCTCAGTTACTGCATCTATATTTCCAACAGCTTGTGCTATCACTTTTGCAATATTAGACAAGTTTGTGAATTCATTATCAAAGGTGCTTATTACCTTCTTTGCTTTCTCCATAGGGTCTGCTTCTACAAATTGTGTAGTTATAATGCTTTGTAACTTCTCTATTAGTTCCTTCAGACACCCTTCAAGACTCTTCACTTTCTTATTCTTGCCAATGATTTTATTCAAGGATGTGATCAATTCCAACTGATCATCATCATTGACTTCCTTTCTGAAATGCTCAATCATAGATCCAATTTGAGTTTTCTTTCCAGTCCCAGGAGTAAGACTGATGTCTTCTTTGGTGGGAATGAGAATTTGTTCCTCTGTTACTGGTGGTTCCACAACTGTGGTCTCTATCATCTCTTCTTCTTTTGTAACTTCCTTTTCTTCAAAGGCTGAATTGTCAACAATGTTCTCCAAATTCTTGAATACATTTTCATCAGTATCCAAGGTGATTTTTGTACCTTCTACATTCATTATTTCATCTTCAATATTAATAGCTAGAGAAGAGGGAATGTCCTCTTGTACTTTCTCACCTACTTGCTCTGCTGCAACTGATGATTCTCCAATATTTTAAGCCATAACCTTGATAATAGCTTGCTCTATCTCAGAATTGATTTCTTCATACCTGCCTCCTATAATCTGAATAGTTCTCCTTTTGGTTCTCAGATGGGTGCTAAGGGCTTTCATGATCTATTTGAAATTTGTTTCATCTCTTATTTCACAAAGCTTTCTCACAAGTTTTTCTCTGATAGCTATGTCTTCATCTGATGCTCCCTTCTTCCTATTTACAAGTTTCTTAAATAAATAATCAGGTATCTGTCCCTGAATAGTATCAAACTTCTTGCCAGTCAAAATCATATGCTTCATAACTGCATTCTCAAGATTAATTCTGTTAGTATAATCATAAAGATCATAATATTTATTCATTCTTGCAAAGTCACCATTCTCAATGATCTTCTCATTAATCTTTTCAACTTTTGGTTTCCAAGCTTTCTTCTTAGTAGTGACATCATCTTTTACTTCTACAATCTTTCTTGGAACTGGTTGCACTAGAGTTTTATGTCTCTTTCCTGGTCTAGTAGCACTTTCCTTTACTCTTTTGCTAGGTGTGGAGGAAGTGGATCTAGTAGAAATTTTTTCTTTTATGTCCTTCTCAGGTACTTCCACTTTCACCTTCACTTGTGGTTCTTCTTGTTGCACTGCAATTGATGATAAAGGAGGGATAGCCAAAACTTCTTTTTTTCCACTCTCTCTAATTTTTGTTACTATCTACTTTGCTACCAAAAACTCTCGCTCTGTCATTCCTATGTCTTTTAGGATTTTCTTTATAGTGCTTTCAACTCTCTTCTTAGACTGCTTCTCTTTAATTAAGGTCTTTGCGGAGTTGAAGTTCTACTCAAAGGTTCCAAACCTATTAGACTAAGTGTCCAACTTACACTTAAGTAATCTGCTAACATATTCTTTAGTCTCTACCTCATATATTTCATAGCCAAGAGGGTCTATGAACTCTATTCTAGGCTCTACTACTTCAATATAGGTAAAATTAGTATCCACCAAAAAACATATATCATCTTTATATTTTTCAACAAGAGACTTAGGGATCATTGATCTGCTAGACATAATATTCTGAAATGTCTTAATAACAAGTACTGCACTCTCATTTACACTATCAATAACATGTCTTCTATACACTAGGTTAATCCTTTACATTGTAGTTTGTCCATCATTCCAGTCATTTCCTATGGTGTAAGGAAATCTCCTCAAAAGATGGAAAAACATATATGGGATCAGGGATGAGAACCTAAACTGTGTATACTTAGTTTTCTTGATCTTCTCCAAGTTCTCAAACAATTGAATTCTAAGAATTTCACACATATCAACTTGTTCCTTGTCAACACACATTAGATAGGCTACATGTACCATTCTAGCTACCATGTCATCCTCTCTTGAATTTGCACAAAACTTAGTGGTTAGGATCTTGCATAAATATCTCACATCATCTTGCTTGATCTTACTAATCACAATTCCTCTACCATTACAAGATGAGTTTGTGTTGTCAATGACTGTCTTCCTCATTTTTTTCTAATTAAAAGGAATAGCTCTATTTTTAGATAATCTAGTGACTTCATGAATCAAATCTGCTGTAATATCTATCACTCTATCTTCTAGCCAAAACTTTCCATTATGAATTTTGCCCAAGATAATCTTAGTGCATTCTTCATTATCAAATTCATACTGTAATCCATACATAACAATTTCATTGTGTTCCAAATATTCAAAACCTTATTTCAATGTCATATCCTGATTGTAAATCTTTTGATATTCATTTGTGAAATCACTATCGCTCACTGTCTCTAGTTTGCATCCAAGATAACTTCTAACATTCTCCAAATGTAAAACTCTGTCTGGTACGGATGATAAAGCAAACCTAGGGTTATCTTCCAAGGGTTCTACTAGTTCCTTTTTCATTTTAGGTCTATTCTTATCTCTGACATTGTGTATTAATGAAACATCCATGATTTATTCAAATTCCTTTACTGACTCAAAGATTTGTCAAGTAAAATACCTTAATTTCATGATTTTAGGGCTTGTGTAGATTCGACACAAAATTCTTCTCCAAATCCTTGCAAAATGCTTTCAATCACTGCTCTTTGATCTCCTTGACACTTGAATTTTCTTTGATGATCAAATAATACCAATCATAACCTTTTATTAATTCAATCTCACTTAGATCTGACATCGCATTCAATTCTTTTGCCGCTTCTTTCCAAAAAGTTGTCTCTGCTAACCTGCAAAACTTAAAACTTCTTATGATCTCGCAAAACATAATATTTTTCTTTATTCTCTTAACCATAGCATTAGAACATCATAAGATACCTTGCATTAACTGCACAAGACTCATTTCATCATATATCTACTTCTACACTAATCTAAGTTCCTATTCTACTGCAATTTACATAAATTAAGTACTCTGAGATAGGTCAAGTAAAGATTCATTCTTACCTTTCAATGTTGAGTATGTCTCCTTGATCTGTGCTTTTGGTAAACTTTACTTCATCTGAATTATTATAGCATCCTTTCTAACTGTTACTTGTATCTTCATTTCTTCTTGCATGATTCCTAGCATTAGGATTAGGATGAAAAACTCTATTGTTCATTCTATAAAACCTTGCTACATGTCTAATCTTGTTGCATATCTGACAAATAATTCCATTGTTTCCATATCTTGGTCTAGGTTGATAGACTTGTGATCTGCAGTTTCTAGCAATGTGTCCAGCCTTGTTGCATCAATAACATATAACTCCATTTCTTCTATTCATATCTTCAGTAGGTTTCTTATCTGCATTGTTAGTATTCCTAAACATTCTACTACCATCATTATTCTAAATAAATTTAGGTTTCTTACATTCAATAGCTCTATGTCCAAAAGCATGACAATTATAACAATAACTATTAAGAGGTTTAAATTGCTTACCTATGCAATCTCTCTTCATATGACCAATAGAATTACAAGAAAAACATCTACCTTTGAATTCACTTTGCATACCTTTGGGTGATTCCTCTTGCTTCGATGATTCTTCTTCTTTAGGTGTATCTTCAAATTTATTGATCTCATCAGGCTTCTTCTCATCTTTGCTTTTAGATATCTTCAGATCTAGTTCCTTGCCTTCATCATTTGCTTTAAAAGTGTTGAATCCAAGACCAATCTTATCGTAAAATGGTTTTTTATAAGATATTTGTTCATCAATCTTCTCACTAGTTGAATATAGCCTTTTAACTTGTTGCTTGGATTGAGTCAGTTCACCTTTCACAATCTTATTGTATTTCTCAAGTTCATCATACTGCAAATTAACTTTCTCAAGTTCAGATGTTACTAAACCAAGTTTAGATTTTAGTCCTTCATTTTCAGTCTTTAGACTTTCATTCTCAGATTTTAGATTTGCTTCATTCTTTCCATTTCCATCTTTCAAACTAAGCTTCAAATTTTCTATCTTCAGTTCATGTTTAAGGAGCTCATTTTCTTTTTCCACATTGTCATCACAATCTTCAATAAAAACTTTGGATTCCTTTTCAGATCTCAAATCTTCCAACTTATTTTTCAGTTTCTCAATAAGGTTATTATCATCATCATACTTTCTTTCCAAAGTATCATTTTCAATAGTAAGCAAGTCAATCTATTCAAGAGCTTCTTCAAGATTCTTCTGAAGTTGATCCATATCCATAGAGATCTTACTCAAGCTACTAGGCTTTCCTTGAATGATTATTTTTTGAGTAACTAAGCTCTAAGATAGGTGATCAATAGACATCATAGAGTCTATGTTCAAGTGTGCAAGCACTGAACTTACTCTAGTCAACTTTGCCAAAAAAAATTGTGTCCAGGTTCACTGGTAAAAACACTGTCTCACACTTAGACAAATTTGCAATGTGCTCCATCATAAGTTCTCTCTAACCTGTGTGATCTTCATGTGGATCATATGTTTCCATAATGACAACATCTATGTAATCAACTCAGCCAAATTGCCAACAGGAACCCCAACGTCATTAGTAAAAACTAGCCCATCCATAAATGGGTCATTCACCCCAACACCAAATGCTACAACTACGAGGTCTCTACCTAGCCCCACTACCTAGACAACCAAGTGATTGGGATAATCATTTCCTCCATTTGAGTCACTGCCCTCCTCTATTCTTATAGAAACCTATAAGATCTGACTTTCCCTTTTTCTTTTGAAACGTCCTAATTTTATAGTAGATCTATGTTTTAACTTAATTATCAATGTAAAAAAATCACCATCATGAAATCAGGCTCATTTACATATTTCATCCTTCAACTCTCCCATCATCTTAATAGAATATTCACCATTTATCTCTATCGTATTTTCTCTGCACTACTCTTCTTCAATGTGCAATCTATACAACACCAAATGCTACAACTAAGAGGTCTCTAACTAGCCTCACTACCTAGACAACCAAGTGATTGGGATCATCATTTCCTCCATTTGATTCACTGGCCTCCTCTATTCTTATAGAAACCTATAAGATTTGACTTTCCCTTTTTCTTTTGAAACATCCTAATTTTATAGTAGATCTATGTTTTAAGTTAATTATCAATGTAAAAAAATCACCATCATGAAATTAGGCTCATTTACATATTTCATCCTTCAACTCTCCCATCATCTTAATAGAATATTCACCATTTATCTCTATCATATTTTCTCTGCACTACTCTTCTTCAATGTGCAATCTATACCACCATAATTTAACCTCCTTTTCTAGTTACAACTCTCATTTTTGTCCTCTCTCATAGGATCCATTCCACCATATTATAATCACCTCAACAAAAATGTATATGCATTATTACGTAAAATAAAATACATTTTTTTAATCTAAACATAGATTAGTACTAATAGAATCCATTTATACATTCACTTTATTTTCTATGCCTACACTCACTACATTAGGCCTTTCATTTTATAAAAGAATTCCCATAAGTTTAAGAAAATAAAATTTTATCACTTTCTTTGTGATCACCGCAACATTCTTCTTCATCATATCTACTATAATATTTTAATATTTATACAATTCATTCTTTTCTTTACCATAAAAATGAAACAAGTTGTGTATTACCAGTTTCTCTATTATTTTTTTGATATTTTTCAGCTTTCAGTAGCACTTTCAAATGTCTTTATATCATTGAAATGAATCTCATCCATTTTTTCACTCACTTCTTTTCATTCTCAACCTCTACAATGTTAACTTTTCTCTCTTCCTTGTGATATCATTACGACATATTATTGTAATGTTTCTCATTTCTTCTTCATCTGCGTATCATGACTTTATCTAAAAATTCCCCTTTGTTATAAAATTAATGTGAAACTCTCATAACCATAGTTTTGACTTTTATTCTTCTCTCTAGATAAAAAAGACAAACTTCTGTCATACTTTTATGAAGAAAAAGGTTAACAACACCAAAACTGTTCAACTTCAATGACATAAAAGTGGCATTTGTGTTTGAAATTTGAAGATGATTTAAATCAATGAAATGTGTAAAAATGGAATAATTTTATGGCTATTATTTTTTAAAAAAATATTTTAATAATAATTATTGTATTTTTTTTAATTTTTAAAGCCCATTTTTCAATTTATGAAAAATATTGAAAATCAAGGGTCTAGTTCCCACCAAAAAATGATGTGTGTATAAATTTTTTTCCCTCTAACTTCAAAATATATTTTAGATGACATATATATCCAGTGCATAAAAAAGGAAATATTGGTTTCTGATCTATATTTTCTCTATTATAACTATTCAAAATCAAACTTACCTAAAATTGATAGTTTTTCTCCCCTGCCTAATTTCCCCTATCAAATATACACTATTCAGAAAAAAAAAAATCTTATATTCTTGAAGATGAATCTCTCCTCTAGAGTCATATCTAACTCTACTTATCTTTTAATATGATTTACTATTTCTTTCTTTTTTTCAAAGTAGCATCTTCTCGAATGTTAAAATACCTACTTGCATTATTTTGAAATTATAATATAGTAGATCTAATGAAAACACTATAAAATTATATGACAATAATCTTGACTCCAAGCTCTACAAAAGGGAATTTTTATTTTTTAGATGAAGTTGAGTTTTGATGGAGAAATCAGCCGCAGAAGTGAGAAATTTTTCAATTCTACAAATTTTTCTTATTTGATGGCCACATGGGATGCGACATAAATAGTTTCAGTCCAACCTAGTTCGGCCAGACTAGATGGACCAATTCTTAATTGATATAACATATTTGGCTTATATTTACTCAATTTTCTTTTTTGGTCAGACCTGTTTCATCTGAAACTTATCTTCCATGTCGATGCCACATGGCACCGCGTATGTGCCACACATGTTTGGTCATACATTGTCTAGTCAAACATTCCTTTAGCCAAACCTTGTTGATTGTCCTCTACTGCAAAATAAATTTTTACTTTTACCCATCTATTGTTTCTGTACTTTCCTATAAATGTTTTAGCATATTACTCATTACATTCATTATAGCCTTTTAATTAAGTCACTTGAAAATTATTGGAATTTTTAATTCATAAATAATTTCCTACAACCAACCTTAAATATGATCCTTTTTCATCTTCACATATAATTTATTAGCTTCATTGAATTCAATAGTCATGAAATTATGTATAAATAGGATAATTATTAAGAGGTTAGTTAAATTTTATTAATATATTCTTATTTCCTAAATTTAATTTATTTATGGAAAGTAGTTGTACCTACCCTCACATGTCATTGGTTCTACCTCTCCTCTTGTTGACTATGTAAGAAGATCACATTGAACATTTTATTCATTTAAGCTTAGTATCATTTCTTGGTGAATTACATTATTTCTCTATGAAAGTTGTATTTATAAACCTATATTGGGAAAATTTCTCCAATTTTCTTATGTTCACAACTTGAATTCCTATATTATTTCTTATGCAACACTCTAGAGAAACTTGCAAATGTTATGTCCAAACATGTTATTTTTAAACCCTTCTTATTAAAACTAGTGAATGTTTCATTTTACATAGATTAAAACCTTTGTGATACATAAAAAATAGGTACACCATAATTATCCTTTAATTTTCATAAATTGATCTCTAAAATTCCTTTAAAGAGAATGAACAAGCATGGAAAATGTCGTATGTCCAAAGCCATATGGCCAAGTAGTGATTCATCCATGAAACACCTTAGTAAAACTCATTTGAAAATGATTGTAAAAGTAAGAGAGACCATCAACAAAGAGAGAAAATTTTGAACCCTTTGAAGAAGATCTCCAAATATAATCTAGTTAGAAACCCCAAAATAAAATAACTAAAACTAGAGGATGGAAGTGGTACTCCAATCAAAGAGACCAATGGAAGATGGGAAGGCTTGATTGAAAAATATGGTCCAATATAAAACAAAAAAAATAAAAAAGGGTGTGAACTCATAGAATGCAGTCAGAGGAAAAAAAGAAAGTGTCTAGTACCAAAAGAGCCCAAAGAGAATCCATACCATGCATAGGGATTAAAAGAACAAGTCAAGAACTTGAGTAATCTAAACCCAACTGCATAGATCCCTTAATCCAAAATAAATAGTCAAGAAAGCATGAGTGGAGAAAACAATATGAAATGTTAGAGGAACCCCAACGTCATTAGTAAAAACTAGCCTCTCCATAAATGGGTCATTCACCACAACACCAAATGCTACAACTAAGAGGTGTCTACCTAGCCCCACTACCTAGACAACCAAGTGATTGGGATCATCATTTACTCCATTTGAGTCATTTCCCTCCTCTATTCTTATAGAAACCTATAAGATCAGACTTTCCCTTTTTCTTCTAAAACATCCTAATTTTATAGTATATCTATGTTTTGATTTAATTATCAACATAAAAAAATCTCCATCATGAAATCAGGCTCATTTAAATATTTCATCCTTCAATGCTCCCATCATCTTAATAGAATATTCTCCATTTATCTCTGCACTACTTGATGCAAGAGCATCTTGGGTCTTGGAGCAATCTTGTATCAACCAAAATCATTTCTTGATTTTTGTACCTGTTCGTTGTTGTTTTCTTTATAATTTTTGTATTTGTTGGTTTCATGGTGTAAGAAGCTTACATTATGCTAAGGACCTATTTCAAAACCTTCTCCTATGAACACATAAATTTTGGATAGAAAATTTCAAAGTTACAACTATTTTCCTTGCCATCAGAACTGTATGTTCCTGTAAATTTGGTGCTGATTACGAGTCTTGGTACCCATGATCCTTGATGATTCAGCCTATGCACCCTTAGGTAATTAAAAAGGACCTAAATTAATATCATTTCCCAAAGGAACATGTCCTAATTCATTATGAGTCAAAAGTTATGACCATTTTTCCCTGAGACCTTTTTTTTGGCAGTTTTTGGGTGAAACATGTGGTGTTTCTTCTTTCACCTTGCCGTGTGATCAAATGGGGCCTTGCACCCTTAAAGGAAGGTTATTGGGTCATGTGTGGACCTAAATCCTAAGGCACATCATGTGGTGATCACTCTTTCATTTATTTTGATTTAGATCTTCCAGACTGGACCTATAATGTAATTAAATGCCCGACTGACCGACTTGTGGCTTTGCTGGCTATATAAGGAGTCTAGATTGATGTAGTAGGGCATCAAGAGGTAGTGATAGATGGAAGAATGATAGTAGAAGAAGTATCATAGAAGAGGATATTCTTGCAATAATTCTGATTTCATAATTCTCATTGTATAAGGCTGAAACCCGGAAGGCCTCACAGCTAGGCATGTTTGACGAAATAACATAAATTCTCTGTTGTTGTTGCCAGTTGATTGCCTCATATCCATTATGATTTAACTGATTTCATGTGATATTATATTTCTTCTGTTGTGTAACTCTGAGCAGGGCTTATTGTTGATTCAAGTGGAGTCAATTCTGCTTGATTCTACTTGTATCTACCCTGCCCCTACATTAAGTGGTATCAGAGCGAGTTCTTTCTTATGGATTGGATCATGGAGAACCTTATTGGATTGGTTGTAGGGTGGTAGATCTAAGATCTGACCTATAATTTGTAGAAGGTTATGATCTTTCTGGAACCTGATTGTCAAGATGGTTTGTGGTAGAGGAAATGATAATGCTATCATGGATATGTTGAGGCAGATTGCAACTAGGCTTGAAGCTATAGAGACAGCCCAGAGAAGAGGAGCACATCTTGAAGTTGTTAGTGATGAAGAAGAAGAAGAAGCAACACCTAATGCTAAACCTAAAATTGAACAAGATGAGGAAATACTTTTGAGAGTTTTGTCTAAGGCTAACTCCAAACCTGCAGTTGAAGTTGCTTACTATGATGGAAGACTTGAGACTGATACACTTTTGGATTAGATCTTTGAGATGGATAAGTACTTTGAGTATGAAGGTACTCTTGATAATAAGAAGGTTAAGATAGCAGTCACAAAATTGAAAGGTCACACATCTCTTTGGTGGGATCATTTGCAAACTGAGAGACAGAAGAGAGGAAAAGAAAAGATCAAGACATGGATGAAGATGCTTGGAAAGATGAAGAAGAAGTTTCTTCCAGCTGACTACCAAGTTAGTTTGATGAGAAAGATGCAAAATCTGAGACAAAAGGACATGAGTGTGAAAGAATACACTAGGGAATTTTACAAATTGGATATCAGATCTAGACATGTCGATGATGAAGTTGAGAAGGTGGCTAGATATTTGAATCACCTGAGGACATCTATTCAGGATGAGATCAATTATGTGAAGATAGATAGTGTGGAAGAAGAATATCAATTTTCTTTGAAGGCTGAAGAGAGATTGACAAAGAGACATGAGCAAAGACAAAGAGGAAGAGGTGGCAGATTTTAGAGAAGTCGAGGAAGATCTTATGGAGAAAGTAGCAGATCTGAAAATGCAGCACAAGATAAAGGATGGAAAGATGAACTTGCTAAATGAGGTAATTACTCTAGAGGTAGCTATACTGGTTACTCTAGGAATAACAATAATGGGAAAAGAGAAGAGAAATATTGGTTTAAAGGTACTTGTTACAAATGTGGTGAAGAAGGACATAGAGCTTTTGAATGTACTAACATGGTGAAGAAGGACATAGAGCTTTTGAATGTACTAACTCTGGAAAGAAGACTTGAGGTAATGGTAGAAATAATTTGTCTTGTGAAGAAGTTGAAGAAATGTCTACTGAACCTGAACATGGTGAGAACTTGATGCTAAGAAGGATCTTATGGAATGAAGAAGCTGATGAGGAACCTATTTTGAGGAAAAGTTTGTTCAGAACCAAATGTAAGATCACTGATAAGTGTTGCAAGGTAATCATTGATAGTGGAAGTTCTGATAATTTGGCATCCAAAGAGCTGGTTAACAAGTTGTAGTTGTAGAGATTGAAACATTCTAAGCCTTACGATATTTCTTTGATCCAGAAGGAGCATAAACTACTTGTAAGTGAACAATGCCTTATTAAATTCAAAATTGGGAATTATCATGATGAAGTCTTGTGTGATATTATGCCTATGGATTGTTGTCATATTCTTTTGGGTAGACCTTGGCAGTATGATAGGAAAGTTTTGCATGATGGTAGATTGAATCAATATACTATTTGGATGGATGGAAAGAAACAAGTATTGCTACCTTTGATAAAGAAATTTGATGAAGGTCACTATACTATAGTCAGAGTATGATTGGTTGATGATAAAACATTTACAAGAGAAATGAAAGATCAGAATATTTGCTTTTCATTGAAGCATAAGAGCAGACAGTCAAATAAGGTTGTTGATACCTTCAGCCGAAGAAGAATTTTGTTGACAGAGATGAGAGTTGAGGTACTTGGTTTTGATGATTTGAAGTGTTTGTATGAGACTGACATTGATTTTGCAGAGCCTTGGAAAGCTTGTAAAGAACACACAGTGAGTGATAAGTGGATTGATTATTTCATTCATGAAGATATGTTGTTTAAAGGAGTTCAGTTGTGCATACCTAGAGGATCTATGTGTTGGTAAAAAAATTGTTCTTCTTTTTATACTCCTTTTATTTTCTCAATTTATATGAAAGAACAATTTTACTCAATAGTTGGCAAACTGTTTCTGAGAATATCTAGTTTCCCTCTGAATTGAGGTACAGCTCCCTATGTGAAAAATATTCAATGAATTTTGTTTCAATTCTAATCCCTACTACAAATATGTTCTTAACCAGAGAATAGTAGAGGAAACCGAGTTCCACCCAGGCAAGTGAAATCTCAAGCAGGATTTAAATGCAAAGATGTTATGCTAATGATCTTTGCAATCTTATGAATTTCCCAACACAAAAATATGAAAAATGCAAACTATGAAATGTAATTGAAGAATGATCATGCAAATTATAAAATGCAAATGAAGTAGCTGATGCAATTCCACAACCAGTTATAATTCTCTGATTATCCTACTGATTGGCTAAATTGAAAACAACAAAACAAAACTCTATTTATTTCCCCATCTTCAATTCAACACAATGAAACCAACATCAGATACAGATAATGAAAGTGGACGGTAAAATAATGGCACTAAACTTAATTGAATCTGCAACCAACTTCACACCAAAAATTTTCCAACCTTTTTATTAACTTTTTCAACAGCATATATATAGATTACAATTGTAGAATATTCATGAGAATACAAAGTGTTTCAAATTTAGAATTTGAAAAGACTGAAGTTAAGCACTTACAAAAATACAATAAGGGGAACCAAAAGACTTTGTCCCTTCATCTAACCTTGCTCAAGAGGCAGAACTAAATGGTCATTTATCCAATTAATATGACTTAGTTCTTTCCTTTGCACTGGTGAATGAATTAGATATAAAAGAAGTCAATTGACATGTAAACATTGTCATCATCACTACCCGTAGACACCTTATTACATTTGCTAGACTACAAGCTATTGCCTCTAAAATATTTGTATAACCATGAAAAGTATATGCCAAATCATCAGGATTATTTTCTCCAATTTTTTTTAATCCATTATTACCTTCATCATCAATGCCGATCTCTTCAATACATCATATCATTAAAAAATCTCATCCTCTTACTATGTCTTCTTGTTACTCGAATTATGTATTGATAATAGGTTTTAACTTTAGCAATAACAATATGCCCATAATCCATCTCAAGATGACTGTCATAATATTTCGCCGTGTCAATTTCCCCTTTGGTTCTATATTTCTTTTGATTTGCTCCTTCATGCCAAATTGGAATTTATATCATTCGGCTTCATTGTCACATGATCGCATGGTATTATTTTATTCCTTGCGATCATGTGACTGCTCTATGATTTGTGCAATATTTAATAACTATTCCATCTCATCATCACACTTGCACTGTTGGCCTTCGTGGGTCCCAACAAAACACACTTTCACTTGCCCGAGTTTCCATTGTCTCCATGCAGGTATAATCAAGACATACATCTTTATTTGAATGCTCTGTTCTAATCTTCTTGCATTTGTTTCCTTATACCAAAGTGGAGTTTATAAAACATGCCATGGACTCATGTTGTCGCATGATCGCATGGCTCTTTTTTACCTCTTGCGATCATGCAACAACTCTACTTTTGTCAAGTCTGCACATCTTCCAAGAGGTTGTATTTCCCTGGCCAATCATAATGTCTACATTGTTGGTGTATGTGGACTCCAACTGGAGTCAATTTAATCTTCCCTGTCCTTTGTGCCTCTTTCCCACCTAACTGATTTCACTTAATGCCTTGTCGCATGATCGCAAGGCAGTTCTCTTAGTCATGCGATGATGTGACCACACACCTAACCGGTTGTGCTTTCATGTCATCCGATCACTTAACCTATGTGGGCCCACCTTACTGCATGGAATACTACAACGAATCAAGAACTGCCACATCATGAAATTTGACAAGTGGACATATAAATTTTCCTTTGTTCACAAGTCACTATGACAACCCTGCCATATCATTGATTTATTTGACCAATCACATGCTGTCACCTCAGTTATAAAGTAATACCAAAGACGGGCCCGCTGGGGCAGGTGGCACCTTGTCGCTATTTCGCATAAAATAAACATCGTGTAACTTTTTTATGTGAAATAATGACAGTCGTAGATTCTGACCAAACATTAACCACATTGAATGTTAACTTTTTGATCAACCAAGAAACAAAACAGATCTTTCTGATCAGAGTTGCACATTGTTAAAGAGAATAAAATCTGAATATTTCAATGCTAGCTCTGTTATTACACTAATCACATGAAGAATCTTTCCTAGTTCTTTTGAATGTCTGACACTTATGAGTCCCAAACTTCATTCCATTTTCTGAAAAGGTCATCAATAGGAGCACCATTTTCTTTGCCAGGTTGGGGTCTATAACCTACCCGACGTAAAAAAACTTTTAGAACAACCCACCCAGCTCAGAGAAGGAAAGGCAATGACAGGGAAACCTGGCAAAGATAGCCTACCTAAGGAAGACTTAGACCTAGACTCATCCATAACCAGACCTGACTATAACATCAAAATCCTTCCACTTTGACAGCATGGGTACAGGATGAAAAGTGGGGCAACAGCTGGCTCTGACTGGGGACTTGAACGTTCCCTTGTTTAAGCAATGAGTTTTGAATCTCTGGTTTTGCACATGGATAAAAAAAAAGGATAGCAGCACAAAAAAACTAAACAAGGGAAATAAAGCAACAAGGAAACTAACACACACTAAGAAAGAGGGAAAAATTGAACTAGGAAACAAACACTAGAACAAAACAAAACTATGGTACAGAACAGGGAATACCTATTTTCAATTGATCATTTGATATAATTTCAGATCTTGACCATTATAAGTCAAGGGAAGTACCTCTCCATCTGGATATGCCAGTTTGAAATAATTCTTTTCAAAAGTCTGGTGAATATTATAGGGACCCTTCCATAATGTTTCAAACTTTCTGTGCATTCCCTTGGGAGCTCTCCTTTTATCCCATAGCAACACAAGATCTCCAACCATGAACTTGCGGGGCCTAGCTTTCTTATCAAACAATTTGTTCACCTTCATTTGATGTTGAGTGATATGATCCACCATTCTTTCCCTTTCTTCTTCTAATTTACTCAAATACATAATTCTTTTCTCCAAACCATCTTTATAAATGTCATCTTCAATAACTGTCCTCAATTTACATGTAGCTAATTCCAGCGCTAGTGGAAGACTTGCCTCAACTCCATACACTAACTCAAATGGAGATATCCCAATTGCTCTATTTGGAGTCACTCTATCAGCCCATAGTGCTTCATGTATCTTTTTGTGCCAATTTTTATGATTGTCTAACACCAATTTTTTAACAATATTGATCAAGTTCTTATTACTTGACTCTGCTTGACCATTTCCTTGTGGGAAATAATCAGATGAATTGCTGATTGAGATACCATACTCAAAACAAAAATCAGTAATTTCAATAGATGAAAAGTAAGCAACATTGTCCATTACCAATTTATGAGGAACTCCAAACCTTACCATAATATTCTCCTTTATGAATTCACACACTACATCAGAAGTGGTCTTCTTGGTTGCTTTAGCTTCAACCCACTTCATGAAGTAATCAGTAGCTGTAATTATATAAGACTGCCCTACACTTGATGCTGGATTTATTGGACCTATGAAGTCAAGGCCCCACTGCTGAAATGGACCATCTATAATAACCAGCTTTAATGGAAGTGCTGCTAACTGTGGTCTGCCAAATAACATTCTGCACTTTTCACATTTAGCCACCCAATGATATGCATCTTTGAACATACCAGGCCAGTAATAACATTGCCTCAGAATTTTAAAAGCTGTTACTGAAGAAGAAAAATGTCCTCCACAAGCCTCATCATGAAAAGTTTTCAGCAACCGCTCTTGTTGTTGCTTGTCAACACACCTTAAAAATGTGCCATCAATTGATCTTTTGTAAATTTTATCTTCCCAAATCACATATTTATCATCTTTTAATTTTAAATCTCTTCTTTGTTTGGCTGTCAACCCTTCTGGACATTCTCCATAAGTCAAGAAATATGCAATATTCTCAAACCAAGGATCTTGGAGACTTACATTTAAGACCAATTGATTTGCTGCCACTTCTTCTTCTTCCAAATTCTCTGCTATGGCTTTACACAATGCATTTCCTCTGACTAATTTTTTTGGCTTAATTTCAATATCATATTCTTGAGTTTTGGCAACCCATGAACCTCTATTATTGTAGCCAACATCTTGTTGTGTTAAAATACTTTTGACAACAATATTAGGCAGAAAAATTAAAGAATGTGAATGTAAAATATAGAAATGGAAATTCTTCAATGCTTTCACTATAGCATATGCATGTTTCTCTAATTGTGAGTATTTCAATTCATGCTCCTTCAAAGGTATACTCATGAATGCTATAGGTGCCTGAATTTCTTCTTTGTTTTCCTGCATCAAAATTGTAGACAATGTATGCTCTGAGGCATATCAGTATATAATGAAATCTTTTTTATAATCTGGATGACTTAAGACTAGTTCATTAGCAATTGGTTCCTTAATTTCATTGAAAGCTTTTTTTCCCTGCTCATTCCATTTAACAGCAGCATTACCTTTCATCATGTCCACAATACATTTGGCAATCTCTGAAAAATCAAGGACAAATCTTCTAAGAAAATTAACTTGGCCAAAGAAAGATTTAACAGTAGTCTTATTTGAAGGCAAGCTTAATCTCTGAATAGCTTTCACACATTCTAGATCAATCCTTATTCCCTCCTATGACACAATATGGCCCAATAATTTTCCTTCCATTACATAGAATACTGATTTCTTTGGGTTTAGAGATATACCATGTTCCCCACATCACTACAACACTTTCTTCAAATCATCTATGTGATCTTTCCTCTTCTTAGAAAAAACCATTAAGTCATCAAGGTAAATCATAATTATTTTATTCTTCATATCAGCAAATGAAGCATCCATACCTCGCTGAAAAAGTAGCACCAGCGTTAATTAAACCAAATGGCATTCTGTGATACACAAAGGTACCCCAAGGAGTTGTAAAAGCTATTTTGTGTTGATCCTTCTTTGCTACTTCAATTTGATTATATCTGAAAAAGCCGTCTAGCATAGACATCATCTCAGCTCTAGCTACTATTTGTAATAGATGATCCATGTTTGGCAGTGCATAATTATCTTTCAACGAAGCTTGATTTAAATTCTGGAAGTCAACACATATTCTGATTTCTCCATTTTTTTTCTCACCGGCATAATGTTTGCAATCCATGTTGAATGATGTATTGGATAAATAATTATAGCTTTCAACATTTTATCAATTTCTCTGGAGATGGTGTCTGCTACTTTTGGATTATAACATCTCTGCTTCTGTCAGAAAGGTACAACATCTAGCTTTAAAGGAATCATGTGTTTGAAATTTCAACTCATCAAACTTTTTAAATCTTCATAGCTCTAGGCAAAGACGTCTTGGTATTCTTGAAACAACTTCTTTGCCTTTTCTTTTTCTTCCAACGTACAACACTTACCAATATTTATCATTTTGGGATTAACATCTGTCCCAATGTTTATATTCTCAAACTCTCCTGTAGTAGGCCCCTTCTCTGCTCTTTTCTTCTTTACATATATATCACGCCGATGAAAGAGTTTTTCTAGAGACACAAAATAAGGAGGAATTGCATTAGTTTTCAACTTTACAATTTCTAAATTTTCATGTTTTTCTTTTTCCATGGAATCATCATTATTTCTTTCTTCTCCATCAAGACCTCCAGCATTCTCTAAAAACAACTACTGATTTTTATCATCATTAAACACTTGCCAGTCTTCTATATTGTCCAACATTGATGGCTTGTAAATGACTTCAATCTAATATTTCTTATCTTTAAAATCTAGATGAGGAAGTAATAAGGATGCTGATACGGCCAAAGAGTCCACCTTCATATTCATTTCTCTAGGAACAACCTTAATAGAAAAAGCATCTAACCCCTCTATTTCATCCCAGACTCTGTTCCGGTAATTTTTTAACTTATGATTTTTCACTGAATACTAACCTCTCACTTGTTTTACAACCAGCTCTGCATCACCTTGAGCTTTTAGAATTTTAATGCCTCTTTCCTTAGCCGCTATGATGCCAAGAAGTAACGCCTCATATTTAGCACTGTTATTGGTGTTATTAAATTCTAATTTAAATGCTAGAGGTTCTAATTCACCAGTTGGAGAAATTAAAACAATACCAGCACCGGAACCGGATGATGAGCAGCTACCATCAAATTCTAGTGTCCAGATTTGTGTTTCTTTTCCAGAATTTTCAGATTCTAATTTTTCTAATTCATTTTCCATAGCAACATTTTCTGTATACAACATATAATTTCCAAACTCCAATTCTCAATATAAAATTTGCGCATTTGGATTGTCTAATTTTTGAACTGTGAATTTAGCTTTCTCCTTAGGTTCTAATTTCACTCTTTCGTTACCGACAAGAATTATTGCTTGAGACCAATCTAATTTAATCTCTCCACCTAAATCCTTGCAAAAACTTATGCTCAACAACAGGCCATAACTAACAGGAATGTCTACAACTAGAATGGTTAGAAGTATTCTCTTTTCTAGATATGTCACCAATGCAACCTGTATGTCTTTGATTTTACCCACCAGACTCACTTGTTTGGCATCCATTGCATAACATCTGCCATTGGCTTTAGTAAGTGTTAAGCCTAGAGCTTTAGCCACTGTATAAGGCATCGCATTATCCGAAGCTCTAGAATCAATAATACAATTGCTTAACTTCCACCCATTGATGAACAAAGAAACATAAAATGGTTCTGGTTTTTGTCCAAGAGAAGTGGCTAGGACAAAATTTTCAACTTCATTGAAAAGATTTGCAGTAAATGTTTCATCCTCTAATCCAGAAGTTGCAGCATGATTTAATTCAATATTTTCATCTTTACAATGCTCAATAAATCTTTTCAATTCATTGGGATGTGATTTAAGATAATCAATGGCGGAAATCTGAATTTTAGAATCTTTACAAAACTAAATAAAGTCAAAGGAACTGCACTCCTTACCGGATTGTAAAGTCTTCACTCCTTGATTAGTATCCTACATTTTAGGTGTTGGCTGACTTTGTTTTGTTGGAGCATCTTTTGAATCAGCAACCACCTTTGCCTTTTGTCCTCTAGTGAGCACATTATAAGTGTGTCCATTGATAGTTGCATAACATTCTCCCTGCTTCTCTGAGTCTGATTCATACTCTAAAAATAAATTTTCAGAGTCGCCATTCAAGTATGACTTAGTCTCATCACCGCACAGGGGAGAATTAGGCTCATTGGTAGTCAAAAACTGCATTCTAGTGATCACATCTGGACAAATTTCACTATCATGATCAGTAGTCAAATGAAGCACACATTTGTTCACTTTTTTAGGTGGAGCTTCTATTGCTAACCTTTGTTTCAATCCAGGCAATTGGAAAGGTTTATTCTATTTTCTTGCTCTAAAACATTCCTTTGGTATGGATTATTGAATTTTGGGAGTTGTCTTTTCAAAGCAATCAGCTCATTGGATAACTTTTGAATCATTTCCTCTGATGAAGTGGTTCCATTTGTGCTGACTCTATTTTGAATTTCACACTTCCACCTTCCTGCAGAAATCATGTCATCTTCAAACTCTACAGCAGTTCTCTGGGCCACCTCCAAATCTGCAGGTCTAGATCTTCTCAATTCAAAATTAATCTCAGGAGGCATAGCGCTGATGAAGAATGTTTTTAAATTGTCTACTGTAGGTCTACTTGCTACTGGAATTCTATTAGTAATTTTGTTGAAATTGGCAACAAAATCTCTCATGCTCATAGAAGGTAGTTTCTTCACTGATGTCAGTTGAGCCAACAGAGCATGTTCATCTTTAGCAGTTTTAAAATGGCCTCCAAAAACTCTTCTCATGGCATTCCAACTTGTGATAGCTCCATTAGTCGAGTGATAAAACCAATCTATAGCAGCTTCAGTAAGAGTTTCAACAAATAATCTGATTGCAACATCTTCATGATTAACTCCTAAAATATTTATAGTTGCAAAGAATGCTTTTATATGCTCATCTGTAGTAACCTTCCCATCTCCCGTGAACTTAGGTAAATTCTTTCGGGAACCAAAAGGAAGGGGATGGTAGACTGTGAAATTAAGTGGCCCAGTAGTAGCTACCCAAGGTGCAGCCATATTCAGTTGATTTTGCAGAGGATACTATGGAAAATTGATAACTTGTGGAGGAACAACCCCGTGCAAAGTCAATACTTGGCAAGTTGTAGAAAATGTACTTACTACCTTTGGTGGTGATGAAGGCCTGCTTCTAGCTTGACGTCCACCTTTCCGATGAGGTACTTCTAACAAGGGAAATCTAGGTACTTCTAAATTTTGGAAAGTTAGGTCCTTTTCACCTTGTTCCCCTCCTTAAGTATCTCAATTGCTCCAGAGTGACTGTTTATATTAGTGCTATTTGTAACTCACTCCCTAATCTTCTTTCAAGTTCTGTGTATATTTTCAAATGCTTTCTGATCATGCGACTATTTTTCCTTCCCTAGTAGAGTCGCCAAAAATCTGTTGGTAAATAGATTGTTCTTCTTTTTATACTCCTTTTATTTGCCCAATTTATATCAAAGAACAATTTTACTCAACAATTGGGAAACTATTTCTGAGAATATATAGTTTCCCTTTGAATTGAGGTACAGCTCCCTATGTGAAAAATATTCAATGAATTTTGTTTCAATTCTAATCCATACTACAAATATGTTCTCAACTAGAGAAGAGTAGAGGAAATCGAGTTCCACCCAGGCAAGTGAAATCTCAGGCAGGATTTAAATGCAAAGATGCTATGCTGATGATCTTCACAATCTTATAAATTTCCCAACACAACAATATGAAAAATGCAAACTATGAAATGCAATTGAAGAATGATCATGCAAATTATGAAATGCAAATGAAGTAGCTGATGCAATTCCACAACCAGTTATAGTTCTCTGATTATCCTACTGATTGGCTAAATTGAAAACAACAAAACAAAACTCTGTTTATTTCCCCATCTTCAATTCAACATAATTAAACCAACATCAGATACAGATAATGAAAGTGGACGGTAAAATAATGGCACTAAACTTAATTGACTCTACAACCAGCTTCACACCAAAAATTTTCCAACCTTTTTATTAACTTTTTCAACAGCATATATAGAGATTATAATTGTACATTATTCATGAGAATACAAAGTGTTTCAAATTAAGAATTTGAAAAGACTGAAGTTAAGCACTTACGAAAATACAATAAGGGGAACCAAAAGACTTTGTCCCTTCATCTGACCTTGCTCGAGAAGCAGAACTGAATGGTCATTTATCAAATTAATATGACTTAGTTTTTTCCTTCGCACTGGTGAATGAATTAGATATAAAAGAAGTCAATTGACATGTAAACATTGTCATCATCACTACCCGTAGACACCTTATTACATTTGCTGGACTACAAGCTATTGCCTCTAAAATATTTGTATAACCATGAAAAGTATATGCCGAATCATCAGGATTATTTTCTATAGTTTGTTTTTATCCATTATTACCTTCATCATCAATGTCGATCTCTTCAATACATCATATCAATAAAAAATCTCATCCTCTTACTATGTCTTCTTGTTACTCGAATTATGTATTGATAATAGCTTTTAACTTTAGCAATAACAATATGCCCATAATCCATCTCAAGATGACTGTCATAATATTCCATCGTGTCAATTTCCCATTTGGTTCTATATTTCTTTTGATTTGCTCCTTCATGCCAAATTGGAATTTATATCATTCGGCTTCATTGTTGAACGATCGCATGGTATTATTTTATTGCTTGTGATCATGCGACCGCTCTATGATTGGCACAATATTTAATAACTATTCCATCTCATCATCGCACTTGCACTGTTGGCCTTCGTGGGTCCCAGCAAAACACACTTTCACTTGCCCGAGCTTCCATTGTCTACATGCAACTATAATCAAGACAGACATCTTTATTTGAATGCTCTATTCTAATCTTCTTGCATTTGTTTCCTTATACCAAAGTGGAGTTTATAAAACATGCCATGGACTTATGTTGTCGCATGATCGCATGTCTCTTTTTTACCTCTTGCAATCATGTGACAACTCTATTTTTGTCAAGTTCGCACATCTTCCAAGAGGTTGTATTTCCTTGGCCAATCATAATGTCTACATTGTTGGCGTATGTGGACTCCAACTGGAGTCAATTTAATCTTCCCTATCCTTTGTGCCTCTTTCCCACCTAACTAATTGCGCTTCATGCCTTGTCCCATGATTGCAAGGCAATTCTCTTAGTCATGCGATCATGTGACCACAGACCTAACCAGCTGCACTTTCACATCATCTAATCACTTAGCCTATGTGGGCCCACCTTACTGCATGGAATACTACAATGAATCAGGAACTGCCACATCAAAAAATCTGACAAGTAGACATACAACTTTTCCTTTGTTCACAAGTCACCATGACAGCCCTACCATATCATCGATTTATTTGACCAATCACATGTCATCACCTCAGTTATAAAGTAATACCAAAGATGGGCCTGCTAGGGCAGGTGGCACCTTGTCGCTATTTTGCATAAAATAAACATCGTGTAACTTTTTTATGCAAAATAATGATAGTCGTAGATTCTGACTGAACATTAACCATGCTGAACGTTACCTTTTTTATCAACCGAGAAACAAAACGGATCTTTTTGATCAGAGTTGCACATTGTTAAAGAGAATAAAAATTGAACATTTCAATGCTAGCTCTATTATTACATTAATCACATGAAAAATCTTTCCTGGTTCTTTTGAATGTGTAACACTTATGACTCCCAAACTTCATTCCATTTGCTGAAAAGGTCATCAATAGGAGCACCATTTTCTTTGCTAGGTTGGGGTCTATAACCTACCCGATGTAAAAAAAAATTTAGAACAACCCACCCGGCTTAGAGAAGGAAAGGCAATGACAGGGAAACCTAGCAAAGATAGCCTACCTAAGTGATGTAGGACCATCCTAGGTGTAAGAGCAATCTTGGATCACCCAAAAATATTTCTATTTTTGTATTCAATAAGGGCTATCTTGTGCAGAGTTACTATTTATGGAAACTTTCTATTTTTAGTAAGTTGGTCTTACGATCTCGGAATGTTTAATTTTACATATGGAGGTTCATCTCAGTCATATCAGCCTGCCAACAAAGTTTCATGGCTAGATCAGGCATAGTTTTGAAGATATTAAAGATTTTCGGTATTGGCAGCAGGGTACAAAAACTTCAAACTTAGTTTTGAAGGCTTTAGAGGCCCCAGATGAGGTTGAAAATTTGGGTAACAAGTGCCTTGCGCCATCAAGCTTGTAGAGCGCTTCATGGAATTTCCAGAATGGGGTTATAATAGCCAATCGGGTCAACAGGCGATGACTTATGGTCTTCGGAAGTTGGGTCACCTGAAATGGCAGAAAATAATTTTTCTTCAAAATTTCTGTTTGGGTTTCAAAACTCAGTTTGAGCCGAATTTGATGTAATAAATTGTAAAATAAAATAATTCTAAGTTTGGTCGGCCCTAAGGGCTAAATTTCTAGAACCTTCTCGGGCGGTGGAAATTGCCTATATAAAGAAGGCCCGTAGTGTTGTCTAGGGCAGTTCTGGGTAGTAGATCTGGGTATTGATTCGAGGCTTTGTCCTACAGAATATTGTAAGGGAATGTCCATGTGGCTTTGCATATTATAATTCTGAAAGTTTGTAATTCCACATTTGTGGAGATAATAAGAAGCCAATTTTCTAGTTCTTGCATATTATTGTTGTTGTTTCTCTATTTCTGTTATGTGCTTGTGGTATTAAGGGGAGCACCCTTCATCAAGTGGTATCAGAGCAGGAGTTCTTGAGTGTGTAAATAGATCACCGACTGTGAGGCAGTTTGCACCAGGATTGTGGTTAGGGTTTGAACGCGCATCACAAAAATGCCTCCACGAAGAGAACATGGCAGAAGAGCTGGTGCTGTGACACCTGAGGTTAGAGAGCTGTAGAGACAAGTGTAAGCATTGCAAAAAGAGATTCATAGAGGAATGAATCTTAATGTTAGAGACGAAAGTGAGGATGAAGTCGAAGAAAAATATCAAGAAGGAGAAGCTGAAATTGTGAACCTGGAGGAAGAAAGACTTTTTCGGGTGATTTCCAAGATTGGGAAAAGACCTAAGATTGAGGTTCCTACATTTTTTGGAAATCTTAACCCAGAGGAATTGATCAACTGGATCAATGAATGTGAGGAATATTTTGAGTATGAAGATGTTGAGGATCTTGATAGGGTCAAATTTGCGAAGGCCGGATTGAAAGGTCATGCGAAGATCTAGTGGAAAGAAATTTAATTGGAGTGAAATAGTAGAGGGAAAGATAAAATCATAAGATGGGATCAGATGGTGGATAAATTGAAGCGACAGTTCATTCCTGTTGATTATGAGCTTGACCTACTAAAGAAAATGCAAAGTTTGAAGCAAGCAAGAAGATCTGTTCAGGAGTATACATAGGAGTTTTATCGACTCCTCATCAAAATAGGCCATGCAGAAGCTGATAAGGAGAAAGTTGACTGATACCTTAATGGGTTAAGGCCAAGCATTCAGGAGGAGTTTTATCTGGTTTGAATGAACAGTATTGAGGAGGCATACCAGTTTGCCCTAAAAGTAGAAGAAAAGCTGAACAAGAAGTTTGAGAGCAGACAAAATGGAAAAGGTCGTGGTGGAAGATCTGGTGGATGGTCATATGGTGGCCAAAATGAAGATCCAAAAAAGAAGGATGAGGCCAGTAGCAGTCAAAATCAGAGAGGAAATAATTCCAATCATTTCCAGGATCAGAGTAATAGAGATCAGAGAGGAAGAGGAAGAGGACAAGGATCTGGAAGAGGAGGCTTTCGTGGAACATGTTTTCACTGTGGATAAGAAGGTCATAGGGCATTTGAATGTCCTCAGTGCCAAGGTAGAACAGATAGTAGAAATGAAGGCCAGGCTAGAGTTGCACATGTAGATGAAGATGCTAGATCATCAAATTCTAAAGATTCTAAAAGAGGAGAAACACTAATTAACATAAGAGTCTTGCGGAGTGGTGAGAATGAACCTGAACAAAGGAGGAGCCTATTTCGTACTAGATGCAAGTGTGAGGGTAAATGTTGTGATGTGATTATCGATAGTGGAAGCACTGACAATTTGGTGTCAGAAGAGATGGTGACAAAGTTGAAGCTCAAGAGACAGAAACACCCACATCCATATCGGATTGCCTAGGTGCAAGATGACCACAAGGTCATGGTCAGTGAACAGTGCCTAGTAAAGTTCAAGATCGGCGGGTACCAAGATGAGGTACTATGTGATATCATCTCTATGGATGCATGTCATATGTTGTTGGGTAGACCGTGGTAGTTTGACAGATGTGCTGTACACAATGGTCATGCGAATACCTACTCCTTGACAAAGGATGGAGTGTGACATAAGCTAAAGCCATTGAAGGAGACCGAAGAAAAGGTATGTGGTAATGCAAGAATAACATTTGTTGATGGAAGAAAATTCTTAGATGGTATGAGGCATGAGCATGTGTGTTTTGCTTTAATTCCAAAAGTTGGTAAAGAAGAAGTAGAGGATGTACCTGTAGAGGTTGCAGATTTGTTGAATGAGTTTCAGGATATTCTATCTGATAATGTACCTGATAGATTACCACCGGTAAAAAAGATCAGTCATCAGATGGATTTGATTCCAGGAGTCAGTTTTCCAAACAAGGCAGCACACAGAATGACACCAGCAAAAAGTGAAGAGTTGAATAGACAAGTACATGAGTTATTGCAGAAGGGGTTGATTCAAGAGAGTCTGAGTCCCTGTGTTGTACCAGTGGTATTAGCACCAAAGAAGAATGGAGAGTGGAGGATGTGTACAGATTCCAAAGCAATAAACAAGATCACAATCAAGTATAGGTTTTCATTGCCACGACTGGATGATATTATGGATTGTTTGAGTGGGGCTGTGTATTTCTCAAAGATAGATCTGAAGAGTGGATATCACCAGATTTAGATCAGAGAAGGAGATGAATGGAAGACTACCTTCAAGACAAAGGAACGACTGTATGAGTGGTTAGTCATGCCTTTTGGGCTAACCAATGCACCGAGCACTTTCATGCGGCTCATGAACGAGGTCCTGAAAGAATTTCTGGGTAAGTTTGTCATTGTTTACCTAGATGATATTTTAATTTTTAGCAAGACATTGGAGGAACATATGATGCATATCTGTATGGTGTCTGAGAAGTTGAGAGATGAGAAATTGTTGATTAATTTGAAGAAGTGCAATTTTGTGAAGAAAAAGTTAGTGTATTTGGGATTTGTAGTCTCAGTAGTAGGTCTAAAAATGGACCCAGAGAAGGTATAGGCTATCCTTGAATGGCCTACTCCAAGGAGTGCTACTGAGGTAAGATCTTTTCATGGTTTGGCTAGCTTTTACAGAAAGTTTATCAGAAATTTTAGCAGTATTTGTGGACCCTTGACTGAAACAATGAGAGGGGATAGAAAAGAGTTTAAGTGGACTAATGGGGTAGAAAAGATTTTTTAATTGTTGAAACAAAAGGTTACAGAACAACCTATTTTAGCACTTCCATATTTTAATATGGTGTTTCAAGTAGATTGTGATGCTAGTGGTACTACAATAGGAGCTGTTATGAGCCAAGAAGGTAAACCTGTTGCTTATTTCAGTGAGAAGTTAAATGATGCCAAGAGAAAATATTCTGTTTATGATCAGGAATTTTATGCTATAGTTTAGGCATTGAAGAAGTGGAGACAGTATTTGCTTCCTAAGGAGTTTGTTTTGTATACTGATCATCAAGCTTTGCAATATTTGAATAGTCAAGGAAAGTTGAATCAGAGGCATTTGAAATGGGTTGAGTTTTTGCAGAGTTATACATTTGTTTTGAAACACAGGAGTGGAAAGTCTAATAGGGTTGCGGATGCTCTTAGCAGAAGGAAACTATTGCTGACAGAGATGCAGATTGAAGTGGTTGGGTTCAAGGAACTCAAGAATTTGTATCCAGAGGATCCTGATTTTGGTGAAGCTTGGAAAGCTTGTAAAGAACCTGTTACTCTAGACAGGATGAAATGGCTAGATTTTATCATCCAGGATGATATGCTATTCAGATGGAGTCAGTTGTGCATTCCACAAAGTTCTATGAGGGAGAATCTCATCAAGGAGAAGCATAGCGGAGGATTGGCTGGACATTTTGGTTCAGATACAACCCTTTCTTTGGTTAGTGAAAATTATTATTGGCCACAATTGTAGCAAGATGTCAAGAAGTTTGTACAGAGTTGTAGAGTATGTTAGATGGCGAAAGGAGTGAAGCAGAATATAGGGTTGTATCAGCCATTACCTGTACCAGAGAAGCTTTGGGAGGATATCAGTATGGACTTTGTTCTTGGTTTACCAAGGACACAGCGGGGACATGATTCAATTTTTGTAGTAGTTGATAGATTTTCGAAGATGGCACATTTAATTCCCTGCAAGAAGACTAATGATGCTATTCATGTAGCAGAATTGTTTTTCAGAGAAGTGGTGAGACTACATGGTTTGCCAAAGACCATAGTTTCAGATCGAGATACTAACTTTGTTGGATATTTCTGGTGGACATTGTGGAAGAAGTTGAAGATAGATTTGAAGTTCAGTTCATCACATCATCCACAGACTAATGGACAGACAGAGGTGGTGAATAGAAGTTTTGGAAATCTGTTGAGATGTTTGGTTGGAGATAAGCTAACAGGATGGGATTTGATTTTACCACAGGTAGAATTTGCATACAATAATTTTGTCAACATGAGCACTGGTAAATCACCATTTTAGATTGTATATGGAAGTAGTCCAAGAAATGCATCTAAGTTGAGAAAGATAGATAAAGGAGAAATAAGTAGTGCTGAAGCTGAGGATTTTGCAGAACATTTGAAGAACATCCATGAGGAGGTGAGGAAGCATATTACCAAGATGAATGTGTAGTATAAGACTAAGGAAGATGAGAAAAGGAGGCATAAGAAATTTCAGGTTGGGGATGAAATCATGGTTCATTTGTGGAAGGAGTGGTTTCCAGTTGGTACATATAACGAGCTAAAAATGAAGAAGTTTGGACCATGTAAGATACTGAAGAAGCATGATTCAAGAAATGCATATGAGGTAGGATTGCCTACTAAGCTGAATATTTCACCAGTGTTTAACATTTCAGATTTGATAGAGTATCATGAAGGAGGTGTGAAAGATGAGGTTGCAGCAACACAGTGGAGTATTCCAGCAACCAGTTCAAATATCAAGGAGATTGAAGACATACTGGACAGTCATGTTGGCAGAAGCATAAGGAATAAGACATATGAAGAGTATTTGGTCAAATGGAAAGGATGACCTGTTGAAGATTCATCATGGCTAACAAAGGAGGAGGTTAACTATCTTGGTTTTCCTCTGCACACCTGAGTCATGATAGGGTCACTTCTCAAATTACCCCAGGTGTCTGATGCAGGAGCATCCTGGGTGTAAGAGCAATCTTGCATCACCCAAAAATATGTCTATTTTTGTATTCAATAATGGCTATCTTGTGCAGAGTTGCTATTTGTGGAAACTTGCTATTTTTAGTAAGTTGGTCTTACGATCTCAGAATGTCTGATTTTACATATGGAGGTTCATCTCAGTCATATCAGCCTGCCAGCAAAGTTTCATGGCTAGATCAGGTGTAGTTTTGAAGATATTGAAGATTTTTGGTATTGGCAGCAGGCTACAAAAACTTCAAACTCAGTTTTGAAGGCTTTAGAGGCCCCGGATGAGGTTGAAAATTTGGGTGACAGGCGCTTGGCACTAGTCAAACCTGTAGAGCGCTTCGTGAAATTTCCAGAATGGGGTTATAATAGCCAATCGGGTCAACGGGCGATGACTTATGGTCTTTGAAAGTTGGGTCACCTGAAATGGCAGAAAATAATTTTTCTTCAAAATTTCTGTTTGGGTTTCAAAACTCATTTTGAGCTGACTTTGATGTAATAAATTGTAAAATAAAATAATTCTAAGTTTGGTCGGCCCTAAGGGCTAAATTTCTAGAACCTTCTCAGGTGGTGGAAATTGCCTATATAAAGAAGGCCCGTAGTGTTGTCTAGGGCAGTTCTGGGTAGTAGTTCTGGGCATTGATTCGAGGCTTTGTCCTACAGAATATTGTAAGGGAATGCCCATGTGGTTTTACATATTGTAATTCTGAAAGTTTTTAATTCCACATTTGTGGAGATAATAAGAAGCCAATTTTCTAGTTCTTGCATATTATTGTTGTTGTTTCTCTATTTTTGTTATGTGCTTGTGGTATTAAGGGGAGCAACCTTCATCACTAAGGAAGGCTTAGACCTAGACTCATCCATAACCAGACCTGACTATAACATCAAAATCCTTCCACTTTGACAGCATGGGTACAGGATGAAAAGTGGGCCAACACTATGCGAGATAACATAATGAAGGAGAAACATAGTGGTGGACTTGCTGGACATTTTGGGATTGATAAGACTTTAAATTTGATTTCAAAAAGATACTTTTGGCCACATATTTACAAAGATGTACAGAGAATGGTTAGAGGTTGCAGAATTTGTCAAGTAGCAAAAGGAACTAGTCAGAATGTGGGATTATATACACCTTTGCCTGTACCTGATAGACCTTGGGAAGATGTGAGTATGGACTTTGTTCTTGGATTTCCTAGAACTCAGAGAGGTAATGATTCTATTTTGATAGTGGTTGATAGATTTTCAAAGATGACTCATTTCATACCTAGTAAGAAGACATCTGATGCATTGCATATAGCTGAATTATTCTTCAAGAAAGTGGTAATATTGCTTGGTTTGCCTAAATCTATTGTTTCAGACAGAGATACTAAGTTTACTAGTTATTTTTGGAGAAAACTTTGGAAGAAGATGAATACATAGTTGAAGTTTAATTCTACATTTCACCCTCAGATAGATGGACAGATTGAAGTTGTGAACAAAATTTTGGGAAACTTGTTGAGATGTTTAGTTGTAGATAAGCCTGCTAATTGGGATCTGATTTTGGCATAAGCAGAGTTTGCATATAATAATTCAGTGAATAGAAGCAATAAGAGGACACCATTTGAGATTGTTACTAGATTTAATCCTAAGGGAACCAAAGAGCTGAGAGATTTACCTACTGAGACAAGAAGAAGTGTTGAAGCTGAGGATTTTGCAGAATACATGAGAACTTCACATGATGAAGTCCAAAACAATTTGGGGGATAGTAATCTGAAATATAAACAGAGAGAAGATAAGAGAAGGAGACATAAATATTTTGAAGTTGGAGATGAGGTTATGATTCATTTGAAAAAGAATAGATTTCCAGTTGGTACCTACAACAAGCTAAAAATGAAAAAATTTGGACCTTGTAAGATTTTGAAGAAGTTTGACAGTGGAAATGCTTATGAAGTGGAATTACCAGAGGAGATGGATATATCACCTATATTCAATGTTTCTGATATATTTGAGTACTTTGAATCAAATGATGAGATCAAAGATGATATAAATTATCCTAAGAAAAATAAGGACAATATTGAGAAGATCTTGAACAAAAGAGTGAGCAAGAGTACAAGAGAAAAAGACTACATGGAATATCTAGTTTAGTGGAAAAAATAAGCCAGTTGAAGATAGTTCAGGGATTACACAAGCTGAGTTGGATGTTTATGATTTAGGTAAGAATACAAGTAGTGCCTAATGTGGACATTAGTTCTTTATTTACCCCAGGTGTCTGACGCAGGAGCACCTTGGGTCTTGGAGCAATCTTGCATCAACAAAAAACATTTCCTAATTTATGTACCTGTTCGCTGTTGTTTTATTTATAATTGTTATATTTGTTGGTTTCATGGTGTTCAAAGATTAAATTATGCTGAGGACCTATTGGGGAACCTTCTCCTATGAGCACATAAGGTTTGGATAGACTATTTCAAAGTTACAACTATTTTCCTTGCCGTTGGAACTGTATTTTCCTACAGTTTTGGTGCTGATTGCGAGTCTTGGAGCCCATGATCCTTGATGATTCAGCCTATGAAGCCTTAGGTCATTAAAGAGGACATAAATTACTATCTGCTCCTAAAGGTGCATGTCCTGATTCATTATGAGTCAAAAGTTATGACCATTTTTCCCTGGGACCTATTTTCTAGCAATTTTTGGGTGAAACATGGGGTGTTTCTTCTTACGCCATGCTGTGTGATCAAATGGGGCCTTGTGCCCTTAAAGGAAGGTTATTGGCTCATGTGTGGACCTAAATACTAAGGTTCATCATGTGTTGATCACTCTTTCATTTATTTTGATTTAGATCTTTCAGACTGGACCTATAATGTAATTAAATGCCTAACTGGCTGACTTGTGGCTTTGCTAGCTATATAAGGAGTCTAGATTGATGTAGTAGGGAATCAAGAGGTAGTGCTAGATGGTAGAAGGATAGTAGAAGAAGTATCATAGAAGAGGATATGCTCGCAATAATTCTGATTTCATAATTCTCATTGTATAAGGCTAAAACTCGGAAGGCCTCATAGTCGGGCATGTTTGAGGAAATAATATAAATTTTCTATTGTTTCTGCCAGTTGATTGCCTCATATCCATTGTGATTTAACTGATTTCATGTGATATTATATTTCTTCCTTTGTGTAACTCTGAGTAGGGCTTGTTGTTGATTCAAGTGGAGTCAATTCTTCTTGATTCTACTTGTATCTACCCTGCCCCTACGTCACTACTCTTCTTCAATGTGCAATCTATACCACCATAATTTAACCTCCTTTTCTAGTTACAACTCTATTTTTTATCCTCTCTCATAGGATCCATCCCACCATATTAGAATCACCTCAACAAAAAATTATATGCATTATTATAGAAAAATAAAATACATTTTTTTTTCTCTAAACATAGATTAGTACTAATAGAATCCATTTATAAATTCACTTTATTTTCTATGCCTACACTCACTACATTAGGCCTTTTATTTTATAAAATAATTTCTATAAGTTTAAGAAAATAAAATTTTATCACTTTCTTTGTGATCACCGCAACATTCTTCTTCTTAATATCTACTATAATATTTTAATATTTATACAATTTAGTCTTTCCTTTACCATAAAAATGAAACAAGTTATGTATTACCGGTTTCTCTATTATTTTTGTGATATTTTTCAGCTTTCAGTAGCACTTTCAAATGTCTTTATATCATTGAAATGAATCTCATCCATTTCTCCACTCTCTTCTTTTCATTCTCAACCTCTACAATGTTAAATTTTCTCTCTTCCTCGTGATATCATTACGACATATTGTTGTAATGTTTCTCATTTCTTCTTCATTTGCATATCATGAATTTATCTACAAATTCCCCTTTGTTATAAAAATCATGTGAAACTCTCATAACCATAGTTTTGACTTTTATTCTTCTCTCTAGATAAAAAGACAAACTTGTTTCATACTTTTATGAAGAAAAAGGTTAACAACACCAAAATTGTTCAACTTCAATGACATAAAAGTGATATTTGTGTTTGAAATCTGAAGATGATTTAAATTAATGAAATGTGTAAAATTGGAAGAATTTTGTGGCTATTATTTTAAAAAAAATTATTTTAATAATAATTATTGTAGTTTTTTAATTTTTAAAGCCCATTTTTCAATTTATGAAAAATGTTGAAAATCAAGGGTCTAGTTCCCGCCAAAAAATGTGTATATAATTTTTTTTCCCTCTAACTTCTAAATATATTTTAGATAACATATATATCTAGTGCATAAAAAGGGAAAGATTGGTTTCCAATTTATATTTTCTCTGATATAACTATTGAAAATCAAACTTACCTAAAATCGATAGTTTTTGTCCCCTGCCTAATTTCCCCTATCAAATATACACTATTCAAAAAAAATAAAAATCTTATATTCTTGAAGATGACTCTCTCCTCTAGAGTCATATCTAACTTTATTTATTTTTAATATGATTTACTATTTTTTTTTCTTTTTTTCAAAGTAGCATGTTCTCGAATGTTAAAATACCTACTTTAAGTATTTTGAAATTATAATATATTAGATCTAATGAAAACACTATAAAAATTATATGACAATAATCTTGACACCAAGCTCTAGAAACGGGAATTTTTATTTTTTAGATGAAGTTGAGTTTTGATGGAGAAATCAGCCACAGCAGTGAGAATTTTTCAATTCTACAAAATTTGCTAATTTGATGGCCACATGGGATGTGACATAAGTAGTTTCAGCCGAACCTAGTTCGGCCAGACTAGATGCACTAATTCTTAATTGATATAACATATTTGGCTTATATTTACTCAATTTTCTTGTTTCGTTAGACCTATTTTGTCTGAAACTTATCTTCCATGTTGATGCCACATGGCACCATGTATGTGCCACACATGTTCGGTCGTACATTTTCTAGTCGAACATACCTTTAGCTGAAACTTGTTGATTGTCCTCTACTGTGAAATAGCTTTTTACTTTTACCCATCTATTATTTCTCTACTTTCTTATAAATGTTTTAGCATATTACTCATTACATTCATTATACCCTTTTAATTATGTCACTTGAAAATGATTGGAATTATGAATTCATAAATAATTTCCTACAACCAACCTAAAATATGATCCTTTTTCATCTTCACATATAATTTATTATCTTCATTGAATTCAGTTTTCAACCCTAGGTTTCTGGATGACAATGATAGGCTTAAGGGCACCCTCAAGCTCAGGTTTTCTGGATTGGACAAAGAGAGTGTTGACATCAAGCAGAACATGCAAGAACTCAAGCATCACATTTTGATGACTAAAAAATTTTCTCTTAAGGTCATGCATTCTTCGGCTATGACCCTCTGCACTGTGCAGGAAAAAATGGTGGGCAACAATCTGGAGGTGGATGATAACAATAAGGATCTCTTCCTCTTCCTACAAGAGGAGTTGGCCAGGACCCCTATGTCCAAACATTTGGTTGGAAAAAATTAACTGATGTTGGTAAAAATTAACTCATGAGGTAAAAATTAACATGAGTGTTCTTACCTCCCATGCTTAATGAAACACATTTTTACCAAAATATGACATCTCCTATGAGTGTGCCTAATACCTCTTCCAGTGCTACCCTTGAGACACCTTTCCTTTCAAAGTCCACATCTCCTTCAAGTCTGTCTAATGCCTCCTCAAGTGTTGTCAAAATAATCCCTTCTCTATTAGAGAAATCATCGATCAATACCTCCACTCAAGGCAACATTTCCTTGAAATGTCTTATTTTCCTCAAAGTGTGATAAATTCACCCTTATCTGCTTGAAAAATCATAAACCAAATCTTCATCCACCCTGCTCCTTGAAGACAAAACCATGATGTGAAACCCCCCCTTTTATTTAGGGACACAAATATGTTAAGCCTCATTTTTTCTTTACGGATAAATATGATAAGCATCCTTTTTTTAAGTGATACAAATAAAGTGCTTCTCATATAGTGAATGATCCCAGAGCGTGAAGCTAGGTCAAGATAATAGAAAACCTTCTTTATACTTTATGCATCAGATTCTTCAACAAGCCAACAAATGTTGATAAAATATTTGACCATACAATGCCTTCTAAGGCAGTGTTGTCAAATATGGCTTAGGATACCATTCACCAGTTATCACACTCTAAAAACAAAAATGATGTATGGATTGAATATAAACACTTCAACAACTTCCTAAAATGATAATATGCAAGAGACAAAAATGACCAGAAATGGATCAAAAATCAGAAACACTTATCTCCCATGCTTTTGTGTTAATAGCTCAGCTAAAAATGATTCACACTTGTATCTACAAAGGAAACAATTTGCAATTATCCATCAAGTTTGTATAATCTTCATTGTTTTCACTGGTGCTAATATTTCATCATGTCAATCCATTATTTTACAGGCGTAGAATTTAGATAGGCTCTCATACAAAATGAAAGAGATAAATAGTACAAAAAAATAGATATAAAACTTGAATTGAATTGGATTCTTCAAGATGATCTTACAATGTAAAAGAATGACTATTTATAACTATTATTTCGCTTACGAAAACTATCTATCAGAATATAACTTTCCAACTAAACTAACCCAAAACTCACCTAATTCGTGAAATATACAAACAATAAAATCCTAAATTTTAAGTTATATGGGGCACCACACTTTATATAATAAATCTTATCTCTAAACTAACCAAAAATTAACATAATTAATAAAATGCGCCAATAATAAAATGTTGAATTTTATGTTATGTGGGGGACAATAGTTTCTATAATAAATCCTTTTGTTTTCCTTCAATTTTTGTGTGTATTGATAACATGAAAGTTTAGTGCATGGATATATTTCCCCAAAAAAAATTTAAAAAATATTTTAAATAAACCTTAACTATGCGCATCTTGAAACATTTCTCTTTCTATTTACATAAGAGTAAGAGTTGTTGAAATAATTATATTTTTGACTAATTGGACCCAAAGTGGTATATAATATACAGTTATTAAACAATTCAATTTGCACAATCTCTGACACATGTATAAATTGCCTAAAATGAATCTAAATGGACCATATGTTTAACCAAAATTAATTTCTAGCTATAAATAGAAGATTTGTTAAAGCATAAATATATTAAATTTAAAATTTCTAAAACATTTTGATGTTTAATAATGTCATATAAACAAATCCACATCACAATTGTGAGTTTTCTTCTTCTAAAAGCATATAATGCATGACACCATAAAACAAGATTAAACAACTAATGATCAATTATATTTAAAATAGAAAGGAAAATATATGTTTTCACCTTCCAAATTACTTAAGAGGAAAACATTTAAAAGATTTTGAAGATCTAGAGGATGTAGGAAAACCTACATATAATGCTTGGTTTGATATCTTAGATATAACCTTTCTAGTCTCTTTGTTGATGCAACATAGAATTATTGGTGGGTGACTGAAATTTAAACTTTAGAAACAAAAATAAAATGATTGGGTAATGTCAATTAGAATTTTTGTTTTTAAAGAGTTAAAATAGAACAGGTAGAAACCTTTGAACCAACTATAACATGTATTGCTAAATAGATTCAAATATAAATTTGTTTTCGCGATTAATAAAATTTTTTAATGTGAACACTCATTAGCTAATGCATGGTGCTTAGTAGGGGATTCATATCTTCTCACACAGAAAATTTTTAATCCCATTAAATTTTATTTGTTTACCCCCTTATATTTCTAGACTACTAAAATACAAAGTCATTCTTCATAAATTATAGAGAACACAAACTCACGGCCCAAAGAGGAAGGGGAAACTACTTACCGTGTCTTTGAATATCAGATGAAATCAAGAGATTATGGGAGGAGAGAAAGAGAGAATCATTCAATTCATGTTGTTGTTGAAGACACTTAATAATTTTTTTTGGAATTACAACATAATTTTTTGATTTACAACACAGAGAATATAGATCTTGAACAATAAGAAAAATAAATACTGAAATGTTTCATGATTTCTGTTTTTGAAATTTGATCAAAAGTAAATTTTATACGGAGCTTAGCCGCATACAAAATATCCACATGATTAAACAAGGAAGACTGTTCCCTTTTAGAATCCCAAGCCCATTTGTCTTAGATCGCAGAAGTCCTGCAGGGGCAATAAATGAAATGAGTTATCTAATTAAAGCGACTAACAAAATTTGCATCAAATTTCTTTGAAAATCGTGTATCAGACATTTGGGCTACCTTGAAAAGTCATGTATTTCAAGTAGCTAAGTCGGGATGTGGAGACTTTACATCACTCGATTCACACATCATCTGTTGTTCTTCTGCCATTGTCTCCTCGACCGCATCATTCTGTCCATCGTTAATGGCTTCTCCATCCTCAGCAAATTGCTCATTATCATCGTATGGTGCCGTGTCATGAATGATTTGATTGTTATTATTACAGAAGTATCTTGCCGGAACGACGTCGCATGCAGAGCCAGCCCTAATGGCAGCTGTTCGAATAGCCTCCTGTGATGGATTTCTCTCTACATTTGCCACCTCCAAGTTGAACTTCGAGTCTGGGAAATTGAATTGTTTTGCGTTGGGTCCTCGGAGGCACAAGAGCGCGGTGTCATAAGCTCGAGCTGCAGCTTCAGCAGTGAAATACGAGCCCAGCGATATGCGCGATCTATTTCCTGACCTAATTTCGGCCACATATTTCCCCCATTTCCTCTTTCTCACGCCTCGGAATCTCACTTCTTTCTCTGCATCTTCTCCAGAATTGGACATACTGTAACAATTCCGTAGATGAATCAAAATATGTGTAGTTTGTTTCAATCTTAAATGGGCCATAATTTTGTACAGTGTTGTGTGATCTCGTGTGAAAACAAACATACAAACGACACGCATTTTCTTAGTTAGTCGCGTTTACACCATCGCCAATCCGCGTCACCGTTGTCCGTAATTCGTGGCCAGTTGTATATTGGATGTGGCGAATGAGGGGAAGCTTTTCGTCGCCGCGTTGGGTATGCGATAAATTCGGGCCCACGTCCTTGGTAAGCTAACTAGTCTCAGACGTTGGGATAAATGGATGGCCGGTACCAGTTAACATTTCTGCAATGTCAAGAAGGTTCGTTTTCATTGAGGTTCACGTGAAAGAAGATCTAGAAAAAACGGTACAAAAAATGGATCAGGTTTCATGAAAATCATTGTTTCGTTGAAAGAGTCCGTTCGTTGACCGGAGTGCATAAATATTAAGTTAGATGCCGAAAAATTAAGCAACATTAAATTTGTTAATTAGAAAATAGTAAATTTGTTGACATACAAATTTGAAGTCTTTTTAATCATTTCAAATTGGTCTACTGGTGAAAAACATGTGAATTTGAATGGTGAAAAACTTGTGAATTTGAATGAGTGTCAGAATTTCAAATTTCATAGGGGCTAAGGTATGTAAACCTAGTTTGTAGTAGAATTAGGTGTCCTTACAAGAAATGTAAGATAGTGCCATATAGAATTCTGAGGTCTAAAATTTTGTTTCAAATAGTTACAAGTTGGCTGTCCCAATTTTTTATTTGTCGTACAATACTAGTCATGTTCTCATTGAAGCAAAAAGAGAGGCAATATACAGTAGTATCCATATGAATGAAGCATGATAGATTGAGTCTCAAATTCTTCACTAGCAATTGACCCTGTGGCATGTGTTCAACGTCTGATTTATAAGGTCATAGATCACACTATTATGGACAATGTCTAAAGATAAATTATGGGCGCTGACATTACCACCCACGAGATCCTACACTCCATATATCACAGTAAGGCTACTGGGATGGCCCTCAAACTTGACATCTCAAAAGCTTATGATAAAGTTAATTGGACCTTTCTTTACAAGGTCTTAACGACCTTTGGTTTCTCTCAAGACTTCATTGCTTTCATTAAAGCCTGTACTGAAATTCATAGATTCTCAGTGCTTCTCAACGGCAAGCCGGGCATCAAATTTGCTCCGGCTAAGGGACTCTGCCAAGGGGCCCCCTCTCTCTATACCTCTTTAACCTTCTTCTCAAGGTACTGGGGCGTAACATGATACAGATGGCACATTCTAGAGAAATTGAGGGAATTAAACCGGCAACTAGCCTGCCTCCAGTGGTCCTACAATATTTTGTGGATGACACCTTCTTCTTTGGAACCTCTTCGGTTAAGGAAGTCAAGATGTGAAAATTAATGCTTGATAGGTACACTACTGCTTCAAGTCAGCCCATCAACTATCACAAAAGAAAGTTCGTTTTCAATATTGATCCTTTGGTGGGTAAAAGCACAATAAGCTGTCACCGTTTTACAAAGGAAGAGGCTAACAACACAAAAACTGAAAAACTTCAAGGGCATAAAAGTCACATTTTTGTTGAGAATTTGAAGATGATGTAAACTGATGAAATGTGTAAAATAGGTTGAATTTTATGCCTATAATTTTTAAAAATTAATTTGAGCAAAAATTAATATATTTTATTAATTTTTTAGGTCTATTTTTCATATCCTAAAAATACTACAAAAAAGGGAGTTCACTTCTCGTCAAATCATTATAAGTAAAACATGTTTTTTCCCTCCAATTTTGGAATATGTTTTAGATGACATGTATACCTAGTGCAGGAAAAAAGAAAGAAGTTTTTTTGATCTATAGTTTACCCGTTATAAGTATTGAAAGTCGACCTTACCTGAAATCAATAGTTTTTGTCTCCCGTCACTTTTACCCTATCAAAACTATACCAAAAACCAAATAAATTATATATTCTTGAAGAGGACTCTCTCCTCTAGTGCCGTATATAATTTTAAAATTTTTCTGAATTGATTTAGTATTTTTCTATATTTTCCGAATCAACATCTTCTCAAAGTTTAATATACCTACATGTAGTTTTTAGCAAATTTGTTTAATGTTTTGTAGATGAAACAATATAAAATTTATATGTGCAAAATTGTACTTCCGAGATCTAGAAAAGGGTACTTTTAGTTTTTTAACATTTTCTATTTTGATCTAAGAAAGGAACAACAAAAGTGGAAAATTTTAGTTTTTTTGTGTTTTTGGTGGTTTGGCTGCCAACATGGCATGCCACCTAAGTAGACTCGGCCGAGTCTGACTGGGCCGAGTCCCCCTAGGGGGTCGGCCCCACTTAAATATCCTAATAGTATGGAAATGAGTGGTTTGCGATATATCTTCAATATTGATCCTTTCCAGTTCAGGGAAAAATCTTGAAGATTCTGGGTTGTCAGGCTTATTCTCTTCCTGCCAATTACCTTGGGCTCCCCTTAACTGTTAAAGATGTGAAAAATGAATTCTGGAACACCATTCTGGAACAAACCCAAAAGAAGCTGGCGGGAAGGAAAGGTAAACTCATATGTTGTGCTGGTAAGCTCCAAATCCTTGTTGTTTCTCTTCAAGGTATACCTGTCTATTTCCTTCCTATTTTTAAAATATCTGGTTTCATGGTTGATAAGCTAGAAATGATACAACACACTTTCCTTTGGTCTGGATTTGAGGAAAAGAAATGTCCCCCCTTGGCTAGTTGGGACAAGGTTTGCCTTCCTAAATCTTCAAATGTTATGATTCTATTGACAAAAGATTTTATGGAGTAGCCTAGTTTGATTTCTAATATCTTGAAATATTATGATTCTATTGCCAAAAAAATTGGGAAGCATGTTCTTCTTCTATAAGTTGCATCTTTTAGAGGTCAATATGTTAGTGCCTGATGTTTTTCATCTCAAAACATGTATTTTATCAATGTTTACTCAAGACTGAGTCAAGAAACTGGAAGGAATTGTTGTGTAATATATAAAAAAAATCATGTCAAAATAAATGAAGAAATCAAAAAATTATATCTTGAAAATATAAGATTCTTACCCAAAAATTTTACCCATGGTCAAATTTTGTCTAAGTCTATTCCTGATCCAATTTTTACAAGATAGTTTTGATAAATCTTTGAGTTAGTTGAAGTTTTGTGTTAATTCAGAGAGAGAGAGAGAGAGAGAGAGAGAGGTTGGCATTATTGTCATTGATGTTAAAACTAGTGACCAGAATGGTTGTGCTCTAGATGGTATACAATATGTTATGGTTACAATTATGTGGGTGATCATCCTTGTTCCTGTAACACCAGTATTTCTTTTTGCTACATCTTTGGAGGATAGTTAATGCATAATGATAAAGAATACATGTTTATCATTGGTTACTATATTCTAATCTTCTTCTAGCTATCTTTTCTATCCATCCATTTGTGTAATCTGATAGAATTTTTTAGTAAGTCACTTATATTTAGTTTTCGAAAGATGCTATTTGTTTCTATCCTGTAGTTGGTGATGAATTTGATGAAGCTCATTTTTTCTCTTATTCGTAGTGACCCCATCGGCTCGAGAATATGTCTCATATATTATGTTTTTGTAATGGTTCTATACAATGTTCTTATCTTATGTATGACTTATATTTTTGTCTTGTAGTGATGTAGTATGGAGTTTCCTCAATGCGACCTAACTTTTGGTTCTATAGCTAGCATACTAAACCTTATTAAGTATCTCAAGATCATTTTTTGTATTCATGCTAACATATTTTTCTAGGGTGACTTATTGATAAATTATACCACAAATATGAAGATATAAAAAATATCTTGTTGGATTTTAGTAAGTGTATAAGGTAAAAGTGTGCATATGGCGAAGTGTGTGTACAAATGGTATGGAAATGGTTATGAAGTAATGTGACAAGGATCAAAGAAGTAAGTGGTAGACAAGTGATAAGAACAAGTATTGTAGAGATTGTTGGGAGAAGATTCCTAATTAGATCTACTTCAGATAGTAGATACTTTTTCTCTTAACTAGAATTTGATTCATGCACATGCAGATACATAATTATCACATCACATTTTGTTTATAATCTACTATTTTGTAATCAACCATTTTGTATTAGGGAAGTTAGGAATACTAGTAGTGAGCCTTACCTACAGTGAGAAAATTGACAACTCTGAGCCTTTGTAAAAATCACCTAAACTGGTGCCACCTTAACTAATGTTTATATTCATCAGAATTATCTTCTTCATGATTTTTCCCATCTCGGGTTTTCAAATAAATTTTGGTGTTCATGGTTTATGGTTTTTATGTGTCTCATATTTATATCTACATTAGTTATCTGATTGAAATAAGTTTTCTTTAGATTAATTGAGGTCAATAAAATTATTTAAAGATAACTAGTTCACCCCTCCTCTCATTTAATCATATTATTCTATACTTTTGATTAAAACTGGGTCACTTGTAGATAGAGCCTAACCGCTTTTGGGTGATCTTGACTATTTAAACATATGGCAAGAGATTATTAATACGTTTAATATTTGAAGATAACGTCAGATGATATGAAATCCATGAAATGTGAAAGTGAGTAATTTAAAAAAAACATCATGGAAGCTAATACATGTATCTACAAGCTAAGGGAGAAAATCCAAAATGTTAAGAAAGATATTAAGAGGTCAATGAGGAATCGAAGTAGTCAAATGATACTTGTGTGAATTTGAAACTATAATTGGATGAATGTAATAAAATTGAGGAATTGATCAAAGACAACATCAAGCATAAAATAGAAGGATACTATCAAGAAAAAGATAGATGAAAATGAATAGTTGGACAAAAAGTTAAGGAAGTTGAGATCAAAAGTAAGAGTATGTGAGAGTAGTATTATTTTGGAGCATTTTTTTCCCTGCGTAAAAAAATTACAAGGATAATGAAGAAATAGGAGTTAAAGCTAAAGCATAGTCTAAAGTAACACACAAGGTTCAAAGATTAGGAACACCTATGAAAAGACCTTCGATCAGGCAATAAAATGATCAATGGTAAATATCATTTAACAATCATTGTTTTCTATGTAAAACTTATTAATATAAGAGTATAAAGTTTATGATGCAGGAGCATCTTGGGTCCTTGGAAATCCTATGTCACAAAAAATATATCTGAGTTTGTTTGTGTTTCTCAGTTCCTGCTTTGACCGAGTTGGTTCGGTGTTGCTCAATTTTTGTTATTTGCCAGTGTTGGTCAGTTATCTCTTTGGCACTCGGTGAATTTCCTTGGCACTCAAGGATGCTTGTCTAGCACTCGGTTGGCTTTGCTTATCAATGGGTTTCTTTTGAGTTTCTATTGAGGCCGACTTGTGCATTCATTTTGGGTCATGGATTTAATGCTGGTCTGCATTATTGGGAAGCGTGTGGACCTAGATCTGGTCATCTCTTCAGTTGATTGTGGATCTAAAGGCTAACTCATTTCGGTAGCCTCTTGTATAAATGTAGTTGTTTGGTTAGAGTTTAGGGTGGAAGTTTTTGGATAGAAGATTAGAGATTATCTGCAGATCCTCGCATGTTTGAGGACTTATGTACTTGATTTTAATATCTAGTTGTAACCAGGAAGGCCTTACATCCCAGCATGTATGAATCAATTTGAAGATAATATATGAAATTTTGTATTCTCTCTCTCAATGTTGTATGTTTGTTGCTTCCGCATGTTGTTGAGAAGGGTCGTTTAGGTTAGGGTGTGCCATTCCTTGGCCCCTCCTACCCTCTAGTTGCGTCAGGTGGTATTAGAGTGAGGTGAGATCTGGATCTAGGTTTGTGAATCTAGATTTGAAGGTTCCTTCTTGTGAAGCCCTAGTTGAATTTTTGTGTGGTAGCAGATTGCGATCTAGCCTGCAATTGCAGAGGGTTTTCAAGATGGTTCATTGGAGGTGAGATGTAGATCAAGGATTGGCAGACATGTTGAGACAACTTGCTGCTAGATTAGAAGCTATTGAAATAGCCCAGAGAAGAGGAAGACATCTTGAAGATGTTAGTGATGATGAAATTGAGGTAGAACAACGTGATGCAGAACATTCACCTATGATGGATTAGGGTGAACAAAGATTCTTGAAGGCTTTGACAAGTCTCAAGTCTACACCACACTTTAATCCTCCTAAGTATGGTGGGAAATTGGATTCTGATTAATTGGTGGATTGGATCACTGAGATGGAAAATTATTTTGAGTATGAAAATGACCCTAAGGAAAAGAAGGTGAAAATTGCAAGCACAAAGTTGAAAAGTCATGCATCCTTATGGTGGGAACATCTACAATTGGACAGAAAGAGGAAAGGCAAAGACAAAATCAAGGTATGGAGTAAAATGGTGAATAAATTGAAAGGAAAGTTCTTACCTTGTGATTATTAGATAGATTAGATATCAGATATGGACATGATGAAGATGATGTGAAAAGAATTGCTAGATACCTAAATGGTTTGAGAGTTTCCATCCAAGAAGAAATCAGTTTGGTCAAATTAGAGAACATTGTAGAAGCTTATCAATTTGCATTGAAAGCAGAGGAGAAATTGAATAAGAGACATGAGCAAAGACAAAGAGGTAGAGGTGGTAGATTACCTAGAGGAAGAGGTAGATCTTATGGTGAAAATAGTAGATCCGAACAAGAAAAGGCAACTCTAGATAAAGGCAAGACTGAGCGCAAAGGTGAAAGTTCATCTAGAGGCAAAGGCAATAACTACCAAGTTGGTTATAATAGAGGTGGTTTCTGAGGAACTTGTTACAATTGTGGAGAAGAATGACATAGATCATTTGAGTGTACACATGCAAGTAAGAAGGCTGGTAACAGTTGGAATGCTTTGGTGCAAGAAGAGTCACCGAATGAACTTGAGAAGGAAAATAACTTGATGGTAAGGAGAGCACTTTGGAATGAAGGTAAAAAGGAAGATTCAGTATGGAAAAGTTTGTTCAAGACCAGATGTAGAGTTTCTGATAAAGTTTGGAAGGTAATCATTGATAGTGGTAGCTCGAAAAATATGGCATCTGAGGAAATGGTCGCAAATTTGGAGTTGAAAAGGTTGGAACATCTGATGCCCTATCAGATTTCACAGATCAAAGATGAGCATACACTCTTGGTAAGTGAACAATGTTATGTGAATTTAAAAATTGGAAAGTACTATGATAAGGTGTTATGTGATATCATGCCTATGGATTTTTGTCATATTTTATTGGGTAGACCTTGGCAATATGATAGACATGCTATATATGATGGGAGATTGCATAAATATACTATTTGGGCTGATGGAAGAGGATAAATATGATTACCTTTGTTGGAAGAATCTGTTAGTAATTTTTGTGCATCCCTGAAAGTTTGCTTGATGGAAGGAAGAAATTTTGTTAAGGATTTGAAGAAGAGTGATGTATGTTTTGTTGTGATTCCTAACAAACTGAGTAAGAAAACATAGGATAATGTCCTTGAGGAGATTGATAAGTTACTCATCGAGTATAGTGAAATCATTTTTGATAATGTACCTAATGGTTTTCCACTGAAGAGAAGCATTGATCATTGTATGAATCTAATCCATGGAGCTAGTTTATCGAACAAGGCACCTCATCAGTTGACACCTACCGAGAATCAAGAATTGAACCGATAGATTCAAGAATTTTTTGAGAAAGGTGTGATCAAAGAAATTTTGAGTCCTTGTGTAGTACCTGTGGTATTGGCACTGAAGAAGAATGGAGAATGAAGAATGTGTACTGATTCCAGAGCAATCGACAAGATAATAGTGAAGTATAGGTTTCCTATATCGAGAATGGATGACATAATGGATATTATGACTGGAGCAAAGTATTTTACCAAAATTGATTTGAAAAGTGGGTATCATCAGATCAGAATCAAAGAAGGTGATGAATGGAAGTATGCTTTCAAGACAAAAGAAGGTTTGTATGAGTGGTTGGTTATGCCTTTTGGTTTAACTAATGCACCGAGTACATTTATGAGGTTGATGAATGAAGTTTTGAAGAAATTCTTGGGTAAGTTTGTGATTATATATCTTGATGATATTCTGATATTCAGTAAGACCAGAGAAGAACATGTGTTGCATGTTAGACAAGTTTTATAGGAATTGAAAGAAGAAAAGTTGCTGATAAATTTTAAAAAGTGTTCATTCATGAAAGAGGAGATTGTGTATTTGAGATTTGTGATTTCAGCTGATGGTTTGAAAATGGATCATGAAAAGGTTGAAGCTATTTTGAATTGGCCTACACCTATGAATGCTAGTTAGGTAAGATCATTTCATGTTTTGGCATGTTTTTATCGAAAGCTAATTAGGAATTTCTTTTCAATTTGTCATGCTATGAATGAGACTATGAGGGGAGACAAAAGAGAATTCAAGTGGACACATGGAGCTAATAAAATTTTTGAGACTCTGAAGCAGAAGGTTTCTGAATTTCCTATTTTGGCATTGCCTGATTTCAATAAGGCATTTCCAGTGGAATGTGATGCAAGTGGAAGTGCAATTGGAGCTATGTTGAGTCAAGAAGGTAAACCTGTTGCTTTCTTTAGTGAAAAGTTGAATGATGCAAGGAGAAAATATTATGTGTATGATCAAGAATTCTATGCTATTGTTCAAGCCCTAAAGAAATGGAGACATTATTTGATACCAAGTGAATTTGTGTTGCATGTTGATCATAAGGCTTTATAGTATTTGGGTAGTCATAATAAGTTGAATTAGAGACATATGAAATGGGTTGAGTATTTTCAGAGTTATAGATTTGTGATAAAGCATAAGAGTGGAGTCACTACCAAGTTGTTGATCCCTTGAGTAGAAGGAGATCTTTGATGACTGAGATGAAAATTCAAGTTCTTGGCTTTGATGACATGATAGATTCTTGTGAAGTTGATCCTGATTTTTCTGAGTCATGGAGAAAGTGCAGAGCACCTATTCAAGATCAACCAAGTACTAAATGGAAAGAATAGTTCATTCAAGAAGGTATGTTGTTTAAAGGTATTCATTTGTTTATACTGAGAGGACCAATGAGAACTAATTTTATAAAAGAGAAGCATAGTAGTGGTTTGGCTAGACATTTTGGAATTAATAAGACATTGAATTTGCTTAAGGAGAAATACTTTTGGCCACAGTTGTATAAATATGTTCAGAAATTTGTGAAAAGTTGTGGAGTTTGTCAAGTTGCAAAAGGAGTTAGCCAAAATACTAGATTATATACACCTATTGTTGTCCCTAAGAAACCTTGGATTTACATCAGTATGGATTTTTGTCTTGGCTTACTGAAGACAGTAAGAGGTAATGATTCTATATTTGTTGTTGTGGATAGATTTTCTAAAATGGCACATTTTATACCTTGTAGAAAGACATCAGATACAGTACATGTAGCAGATCTTTTCTTTAAGGAAATTGTCAGATTGCATGGATTATCAAGGATTATTATCTCTGACTGAGACAGTAAATGTATTGGATACTTTTGGAAGACCCTTTGGAGAAAATTTGACACTGAGTTGAAATATAGCTCTACATTTCACCCACAAATTGATGGATAGACATAAGTTTTGAATAGAAGTTTGGTAAATCTTTTGAGATGTTTAGTTGGAGACACACCAAGTAATTGGGATTTTGTGTTAGCACAAGCATATTTTGCATATAGTAATTCAGTGAATAGGAGTACTGGAAAAACACCTTTTGAGATTGTGAATGGCATACAGCCGAGAGGTATATCAGATTTGGGAGACATTGTTGATGAAAGAAAGAGAAGTGCTGAAGGAGTAAAATTTTCTGAGTACATGAAGACATTACATGAAGATGTGAAGTTTAAGCTGGAAAGGAGTAATAAAAAATACAAAGATAGAGTTGATAGATCAAGAAGACATAAGAGTTTTGATGTTGGTGATAAAGTGACGATTCATTTAAAGAAAGGAAGATTTCCTATTGGAACATATGGAAAGATGAAGATGAAGAAGTTTGGACCTTGCAAGATTTTGAATAAATTTGACAATGGAAATGCATATCAGATTGAGTTACCTGATGACATGGATATTTCACCTATTTTAAACACTGTTGATTTGTATGAGTATCATGAACCTGATGAAGACATGGTAGTATCGATGTATTATCCTAAGAAGCGGAATGAAGAAGTTGGGCATATTTTGGAGCAAAGAATTGGCAGAAATGAAAGAGGAAAACAATATATGGAATATCTAGTAAAGTGGAAGAATAGACTGATTGAAGACAGTTCATGGATTTCATAGTGTGAGTTGGATGTAGCTTGGATCATACCTACTAAATGATTTGGACAATCATTTTAAAATAACCGCAGGTGTCTGATGCAGGAGCATCTTGGGTCCTTGGCAATCCTATGTCACCAAAAACATATTTGAGTTTTTTTGTGTTGCTTAATTCCTACTTTTACTGAGTTAGTTCGGTGTTTCTTTGATTTATTGGTAAGAGCTTTGATTTATTCAATGATAAAGATGGAATGTAGAATAAGGGTTGGGGACTTGCAATTTGAGTTGTTGTCTATTTAGAGACAAAGGAAAGATATGGTCAGAACATTATAGTTATTCAAAGAGAGTGTTGAGGTCTACTTAGAACATCTTTCTAGAATTTTTTGTAATGTAGAGGATTATGAGTGTTAGTAATGGTCTTCAGACTAGTTATCATTATTTGATCCATATGTTCTACATGATAGTTTATGGGAAAGGATATGTTTTGTGGTGGATGCTTGGAAGAACAGTCTTCCAATTATAAAAGAAAGGTACAACAAATCTTATCTTTTGACGTCAATTATTTTTAGGTACCTAATTTCTTGAATGATGTTATTTGGCCATTCGTCATTATTGGAAAAAAATGGGGAGAAAATAAACATAAAAACATAGAATGAAATTAATTAACTTAGGGGGAGTTTTTGGTTGTTTTGGATTTTTGCTATTTAATCCTATTTTATCATCAATTCTAAAGAGTGAGATTATTGAGATGTTGTTGGCATTGTCGTCATTGATGTCAAAAATAGTGATCTAGATAATTGTTTTATGGATGGTATACAATATGTAATAGTGGTGATTATGTGGGTAATCATCCTTGTTTTAGTAATGGTATGGTATCTTTTTGACAGATCTATAGAGGATAGTTAATTTAGAATGATAAAGATTGTACATGTTTGTTATTAGATGTTTTATTCTAACCATATTCCATGTATCTCTTCTATCCATACATTCATGTAGTATGATATAAGTTTTTTGTATGTCACTTCTATTAACTTTTGGATAGATGTTACTCCATGCTATTCTTTAGTTACTAATGAACTTGATGAAGATAATTTTTTGTTCTCAGTTGTGGCATCCCCATCAACTCCAAAATATATCTCATATATTATATTTTTGTTATGGTACTATGTACCATACTTAGCTTATGTATGACAAATATTATAGTCACCTAGTAATATGATATGGATTTTTCTTATGTGTGACCTATATTTTTGGTCTTGTGCTAGCATGTTGAACCCTATTAAATATTTCAAGATTACTTTTTGTATTTATACCAATATGTTTTGTTAGGCCAACTTACTTTTATTGTTTAATGGATGTTGGATTGCCACTATAAATTGACTTGAAGATTTATATAGAGATGGGGTCACACGTATCGTAATTTATTTCTTTTGTAATGAATTTTGGCTATCAACCCCTCAAAATCCATTATTTCTATGCATGATATGGGATTGAATTTTGAAATAAATATTTGGACCCAGATGTGGAAATGGTTGAGGAAGAGATATAATAATTCTACTTGAGATTTCTTTCTTAGCAAGCCTAGGATACAACTAGGATCTAGTGAAGGGGAATCTTTCAACTTAGAAGAGAGTGCAGGGAATGTAAAAATGAGTTGGGATATGATTGGCCCAACTATGGAGATACTTTACCCCTACCTTGAACAAAAATATTTTTCTTTTTTAACAAAATGTTATGATATGTAATATGCGAACGAAGAAGAAAACCCTGTTAGATTTTGTAAATTTTGTATGGTATAAAGATATTACTGATAAATATAAATATGAAAATTTCTCATTTATCTCAGCATTTATACAGAATTTTCCTATCATTTATTTCTTTGAAGTGCTCAATTTTTTAGATATAAAAATAAACTCTTAATGCTTTGCTATAAATAATTGAAATATCAAAAAAAATGGCCTTACCATCACACAAAAGATGATGGTAAGGAAGAAATATACATTTTTTAGAACGCATGTGATAAAAGAAAACACTATTACATTGGAACACTTTGTCTTAATAAAAAAAAAGGATTAGTGCAGTATATGAAAATATCACCATTTAAAATTGGGAATTTAAAAAAAATGAAATCTCGATAACAACTAACAAGAGACTGATGACTATACATAGGATACTAGAAATGTGTCACCCTATGTAGTAGTTATTATTAAAATGGAAAGCACACCAAAAAAAAAACCTAACTATATACACTAACTAACAACCTAAATTGTTTACAACAAGTCATTTACTGGGTTTTAGAAGTAGCCACCGTTTCATCCGAGATTTTTCTTTTTGATCAATACCTCTAGAAAATTATAGTAAAACAAAGGTAATGTGAGTCTTACCCTTATGGGGTGTGATACATCATAGGTGATGACAACATGACTCAACTTGGGTACTTCAATTGATATCATGTGAGATGGTGTCTCAAGATCTCTAAAAAAACTCTCTTCACACTTTGACATGATCATGAGATTGATAGACTGACAACAGAATGGTTCCAAATGATACCTGATTGAGCATCTAAGGGCATTTGTCAAATGAGTTGTGGAGAAAGATATTTTAATGTGTTTCTAGGGCTTGTTAACTATTGGTTACAGCTCATGTGACACAAGGAATAACTTCATCTGAATGCTTGGAGTCCAATAATCTATTTAAGTAAAAAAGGCTTTGAGATCATCCTAGAATTGTATGTCATCATCGTCTACTTCTCTTTTCTCACTAAGGGGCTCAACAAAATTTTTTAGCATTGATGATTCATATGGAAAAGTATTTGAACCCTCTAAAACTTTTATAGATAGAATCACATCATCTTATATGAAACATGGGAGCTCTGAAAAAAGGAAACTATGATCATTCACCTAAAAATATAATAGGTGAAGGATATATTCCGCACTTGATTGTGTCAGTTGTGGTTATTTCTAAACTTGTTCACTTTTATGCTTTGAGATCCAAACCACTGAATTTCTTTTGAATAATAAAATTTTATCCCTCATTAGTGATTGGGAACATAACTCTTAAAAATTGTCTAAAACAGGTTCATCTCTTGTCAAACATGAAACTTCTAGAACCTCTTAATGCATGATATGATCCTCCATGATAGTCTCTTCTACTAGATAAAGTTTCTTATATGAGGCCTCCAATATAGATAAGGAATTCTAGAAGATACTCTATTGATTTTCAAGTTCAATAATCCTCATCTCGGTCTGAAGATTGAGAAACATCTCCTGAGCACTAAGAACTGGGTCTGCAGGGAAAGGTTAAGGAGTAATCCAATCAACATAGTTTTAGTAATTTAGATCCATGCTCTAAATGAACATAAACTAATTCTCTTTGTTTTCACTTTGTTTCTACATCAAGATGAAACTTTCAAAGCATAAATTAACTTTGGTGACTACATTTAGTTTTGTCCCACTAGACGTGCCTGGAAAAAATGTTGATCATTTGGTTTGTAGCATGAATCGATTACCGAGGGATGGTTCTATAATTATTGTAGTTGATTAAATGTGGTGTTCCCTACAATATGACCTATATGATTTTTAAGTTGATTATTTGTGTTAGGTGTTTAGGTAAAAGGGAGGTGAACCACCTTTAATCAAAAGACTTAAGATAAGGGGATGTGAGATGTCGAATCAAATCTTTGTTATGCGGGCTAGTAATTAGTCAAGTGGTATTCATAAGGTCTTAATCTCTTAGGTTAGAACTCTATGTCATCACTCAGTAATGACATGATGCACCACAATCCCTTCATTTTTGGTAGAATATTTCTAGAATCCAAAGTCTTGGACATATGGCTCACACTTTCATATCCTTCCATGGGAGGCACTGCAAGGGTTTGAATTAGGGCCCATTACTTCTAGAGAAAGTGTGGTTCTCCTCAACAAGGGACACAATATATGACCCTGTATATCAACAAAAATCAATAGTTCATATAAGGGTCAAAAGAGAAGACCACACTTCCTAAAACCTTTCTTCTTGAAGAGTATGCTACATAAAACATAAATGGACTAGACCACACCTATAAGAGTTCAACACATAACAAAATGATTAATAAATAAAGAAAAGGCATCAAGTACACAATCCCATGATTTATGAAGAGAAAAAATGCCCCAGAAAGTATGTCTTATAGTATACACCCTTGGACTACAAGCCATAGGTTCTTGTTCTCAAAAAGTAAAATCCCTATAAATGATATAGTTTATTTTTTCTCCTATCAAATTGAAGTCCAATATTCCAACCTCTTATTTTTTTTAAAAATCGGTAATTTATAGAAAAACCCTTTCTTGAAAGTGATGTCAAAAAATTACAATTTGGTTACAATTGATTAGCATGCCAAGAAATCCATCATGGATCGCTCAATTTATTCTATTGCAAGAAAATGTTTGAATCTAATTAGTTTATCACAACATGCTTTCTAGTTGGGCTAAATAGAAAAACCATGGTGGCCAAATCATAGTTGTCATGATTGCACAAGCTGATTTGAGCATTGAAAAGATAACAAATGTCTAGAAATTTTTTAGTTGTGGAGTTATTTCCCATAAAGAATATTCCTTGAAATGCGTTGGTAAGCCTTGCTGAGGAAATAATGTCTGGGGACACGTGGTAGGATGGTAGAACTTTGGAGGATTTCATTCTTTGTAGACAATAAGAAAATTTGATGGGCTAACACATGTGACTTGATGTTGAGACTTTTAATAATACAATCTCCTCCTCATGATTGAAGATAGAAGGTAAACATGAGAAGTGTTTAAAGAAATGTAGGACTCTACATCACTCACTTTTTTCTTTAGAAGAACTTAGAATATTCTAGAATGTCCTAGAAACCTCTTTCTCCCATACACACTCTCTTTTAAAATTATGCCTTTTCTCCATTCAAAAGGGGTAGCTCTCCTAGATCCTCTTGGAAATTCCCTCATATTATCTTAGCCTCTCTCTCTCTCTCTCTCTCTCTCTCTCTCTCTCTCTCTCTCTCTCTCTCTCTCTCTCTCTCTCTCTCTGTGTGTGTGTGTAATTGTTAGAAATAAGGAATACTGAGGGGGGGGGTGAATCATGTTAAGGATGTTGACCTTGTTAGGAGCCTATTACATGCATATAGTGTCTCAATCCTGATTAAGGTACTTTAGGCCTTGTTAGAAGCCTCAACCCTACTAAGAGTTGGTAGTACAAAATATGATTACTAGATGAGCCCACTGCCTAAACAAGTAATGTACAATGATTACTGATTACAAAATATGGCAAGGTACATAACCTTATAATTATTTATTTTATTTCACAAATTTGCATAAATATCTCATCTCTTCTATGTTCACTATACCATCTATATCATTTCAATTGCTTCTACTTCGCATTTACATATGCCTTATATTTATACAAGTTATTAAGACTAATAACTCTTACAGTCAGCTTGACAAAAGAATTATACAAAATACATATTTACCCAAGGGTTACCATCTGAGATGTAATCCCTTTATATTGTTAAGACATTATTTTGATAAAAAAAATAATCCCTTAACTCTTTACCAATTTTGTCTTCATATACTATCTTGTCAGCTTAACACTGTCTCTAGTAAAACTGTCATAACTTCTTTCGTACATGTCGTACTAACTTTCACTCTCAGGTGAGTCTTCTATAGTCATCATAGTATCTATGTTCAAGTGCACAAGTAGTGAGCTTACTCCAATCATCATCGCTAATCAAAATTGTCTCCAGGTACACTGGAAAAAACATTGTCTCATACTTAGACAATTTTTCTTTGCACTCTGTCATACTTGCTTTCTGTCATATGTGATCTTCACGTAAATCATATGTTTCCATAATGACAACATCTAAGTATCTAACTCAACCAAATTACCAACAATCTCCCCCTTTTTCATTGGTGGCAACATATGATAAAATTGGCTAAGTCATAACACTTCAAAAACTCAAAATTATGGCCATATCAAAAGTATATATTCACTGCCCTTATAACTCCATATATCTTAACTATATCCTGTACTCCCCCTAAGAATATACATCCCTATCATATATAACAATTTTCTGCTAAATATCTATCCCCCCTTGACAACAATGACAAAAAGAAAGGGTGCCAAAACTATGTTAAAAAATGTGTATCCCTTGATTCAATATTATAGAGTCGGTAGGGTTGCAACACAATCTGCAAAATTTATCTTGATGCTCTCTATCTCCTTCTTCCATGCCTTCTTAATGGAGTCTGCAACATTGAGTAGTGCACACAATCCATAAGATGATATTTCGCAGGCTTGAAGGTTTGCAAAACTAAACTTCTGAAAAGATGTCTTTGATGAAAGACATTCTTCCAATTTTCCTTCAATAATGCTTAACTTAATGGAAATATGCTCTCTTAGAAGAGAAAATCTTTTCAGTTTCATGTCCTTGTCATCATATAGAATCCTTATTTCATTGTTAATATTGTTGATTCTCTTCTCAATGTCTAATATCTTCACATTGGTGTTGGCTAGAAGATTTACCTTTGTCTGAATCTCTGCTTCTTTGGCCTTAATCTTTTGAGTTTCTTTTGATACAAGATTCTTAGATTTTGTACACTGAATGTACAAAGTTTTACCTCTATCCAAGTTCCTTCTCAAGTCTTTTATACAGATATCCAGGCTGTTAATGTCATTCCTGATATTTTGAATTATGTCTAGAAGTAATTTGGCCTTGTAAGCTGTCAGTGCCTTCACTTTAGCTATGTCAGATAAGTTAGTAAACTCATCATCAAATACATTCATAACTTTCTTATCTCTTTCAAGTGGGTCTGCCTCTTCTATCTATGTAGTCACAATGCTTTGTAACTTCTCTGTTATTTCCTTCAATGATCCTTCAAGGCTTTTCACCTTCTTATTCTTCCCAATTATTTTGTTCAGAGATGTGATCGATTCCATCTGATCATCATCATCAACTTCTTTTCCAAAGATTTCAAATATAGATCCAAGCTATGATTTCTTTGTAGTCTCAAGTGTAAGACTAATTTCTTCTTGACTAGGGGCTTCTACTTGTTTCTTTGTTTCCTTTTCTTCTTCAATCCTTGAATCTCTCTTCTCTTCTTCTCTAGCACTATCCTGCTCTTCAAAAGCCGAATTGTCAACAATATTTTAAAGATTATTGAAAGGGTTATCATCACTATCTAAAGTGATCTTAGTTCCTTCCACATGCATTGACTCATCTTCAATTTTTATAGCTAGTGGAGAGGGAATTCTATGATGTTCAACTTCCTTATCTTGCTCCATTTTCCCTACTGCACTAGAGTGTCTTTCAACATTAGATGTTATTACTTTGACTATTGCTTTCTTTGTTTCTCTATTGATCTCTTCATAATTTCCTCTCATAATCTGAATGGTTCTTTTCTTTGTTCTCAGATGGGTGTTTAGTTCTTTCATGATCTCATTGAAATGTTCTTCATCTTTAACATCACATAATTTTCTTACAAGATTTTCTCTGATTTTACTGTCTTCTTTTGTTGCTCTTTTCTTCCTGTTCACTAATTTCTCATATAAATCATCAGGTATCTTGCCCAAAATTGTGTCAAACTTCTTATTAGATAGTATCATGTGTTTCACAACTACATTTTCAAGATTTATTCTATCTGAATAGTCGTAAAGGTCATAATACTTGTTCATCTTTGAAAAGTCTCCATCTTGTATGATTTGTACATTCACTTTTTCAATCTTAGGTTTCCATGTTTTCTTTTTCACTTGGGTTTCTTCATCATCTTTTATTTTTTCTATATTCCTCTATATTGGTGGTACTAATGTTTTTTGCATTTTGCCTGGTCCTATAGCAATTTCTTTTACTCTTTTACCAGGTGTAGATGAGAATGATCTTGTGGATTTTCTAACTTCTTGATCTTTCTCAACTTCCTCCAATTTTACCTTAACCTGAATGTCTATTGGCTATTCTGCAACATATGGTAGGGGTGGAACAGACAAAATTTCCTTTTGTCCTATGTCTCTGATGGCTTTTGCTATCTACTGAGCAATTATAAATTATTGTTTTGTCATCCTTGTGTCCTTCAAAATCTTCTTTATTATACTATCCACTCTCTTCTCAGACTTTTTCTCTTCTAAGATAGACTTTGCGGAGTTGGATTTCTCCTCGAAAGTCCCAAATCTATTACTGTGAATATCCAACTTGTTCTTAAGCAATCTACTTACATATTTTTCTATTTCAGTTTTAGAAATTTCATAGCCAAGATGGTCTATGAATTCTACTCTAGGTTCTACTGCTTCAATGAATGTAAAGTTAGTATCAACCATGAAACATATCTCATTCTTATATTTCTCAACTAAAGACTTTAAAATCCTTGATCTATTTTTCATTAAATTCTGAAATGTTTTAATTACTAAAACTACACTCTCATTGACCTTGCAAATAAGATGTCTCTTGAATACTGTGTTTATCCTTTCCATTGTGGTATTTCCATCATTCCAATCATCACCAATTGTAAATGGAAATCTTCTTAACAAATGAAAAAACATATAAGTGATCAATGATGAGAATCTAAACTGAGAGTTCTTAGTCTTCTTTATCTTTTACAAGTTCTCAAATAACTAAATTCTCAAAATTTCACACATGTCAACTTGAACTTTTTCAACACACATTAAGTAGGCTACATGTATCATTCCTCTGCCATTGTAAGATGATTTAGTCTTGTCTAATACTATTTTTCTCATGTTCTTCTCATTCAATGGTATGACTCCAATTTTAGATAAACCATTTACTTCATGAATTAGGTCAGCTATGATATCTATCACTCTGTCATCTAACCAAAACTTTCCACTGTGGATTTTACTCAGGATTATCTTAGTACATTCTTCATCATCAAACTCATACTGTAAGGAATACTTTATGATTTCATTATCTTTCAAGTGTTCAAACCCTACTTTCAATGACATATCTTGATTGTAAAGCTTTTCATATTCTTTGGTAAAGTTACTATCACTGACGGTATCAAGCTTGCATCCTAAATAACTTCTAACATTCTCTAAGTGGAGAACTCCATCTGGTATGGATGATAAAGCTAATTTAGGGTCTTCCTGCAAGGGTTCTACTGGTTCCCTTTTGATCTTAGGTCTATTCTTATCTCTTACATTATGAATCAATGAAACATCGATGACTACTACAAATTCTTTAACTGATTTATAGATCTACTTAGTAAAATACCTCTATTCTATGATTTAGGGCTTGCATAGATTCGACACAAAAATCCTTCACCAAATCCTTGCAAACTACTTTCAATTATTGCTCTTTGATCTCCTTAGCAATTGTATTCACCTTAATGATCAAATCATACCGATCACAACCTTTTAACCTTTCAATCTCACAAAATTCTGACATCGCATTCAACTCCTTTGTCGCTTCTTTCCAAACAGTTGTTTCTTCTTACTTGAAAAACTTAAAAATTCTTGCTATGTTGCATAACATAATATTATCTTATGTGCTCTTAACCATAGCATCAATACATCATATGCTACCTTGCATTAACTATGCAAGACTCAATTCATCTTATACTAACTTCTCTACTATCCTAAGTTCCTATTCTACTATATTTTTCATGAATTAAGTACTTTGAGATGGGTTAGGCTTAGGGTTAGGATGAAGATGAAAAACCATGTTATTCATTCTGCAAAACCTTGTTCTATGTCCAATCATGTTACATATCTAACAAACTATTCCATTGTTTCCATATCTTGGTCCTGACTGGTTGATTTGTGATCTACAATTTCTAGCAATGTGTCCAACTTTGTTGTATCTATAACATACTACTCCATTTCTCCTATCCATAGCTTTAGTAGGTCTCTTATCTACATGGTTAGTATTTCTAAACATTCTACTACTATTATTATTCTCAAGAAATTTAGGTTTTCTACATTCAATAGCTCTATGTCCAAAACCATGGCAATTATAACAATAACCATTAAGTGGTTTAAATTTCTTACCTATACAATCTTTCTTCATATAACCAAAAGTATTACATGCAAAACATCTACCTTTAAATTCTCTTTGTGTACCTTTAGGTGACTCTACTTGTTTAGGTGGTTCTTCTTCTTTAGGTGTATCTTCAGATTTGTCAACTTCATCAGATTTCTTTTCTTCTATGTATTTAGAAACTTTCAGATCTGGTTCCTTACTCTCTTTACTCACTTTAGATGAGTTAAATCCAAGACCACTTTTATCATAGAATGGTTTTTGATAAGAAATTTTTTCATCAATTTTCTCACTTGTTGAATATAGTCTCTCAAGTTGCTACTTAGATTAAGTTAGTTCACCTTTCATAATTGAATTGTATTTTTCAAGTTCAGCATACTAGAATTTGGTTTTCTCAAGTTCAGATGTCACTTTACAAAGTTTAGATTTCAGATCTTCATTATCAAGCTTCAGGTTTTCATTCTCAAATTTTAGATTTGCTTCATTCTTGTTATTTCCATCTTTTAGACTTAACTTCAGATTTGCTATCATTAATTCATGTTTAATGATCTCATTTTATTTTTCTTCGTTGTCATCACAATCTTTAATTTGAATTGTACATTGCTTTTTTGATTTCAGATCTTCCAACTTTTTTTTCAGTTTCTCAATGAGGTTCTTTGCATCATCATATTTCCCTTTCAGAGTGTCTCTTTCTTCAGTAAGCATATCAATCTGTTCAAGAGCTTCTTCAAGATTATTCTGTAGCTGATCCATATCCATAGAGATCTTACTCAAGCTGCTAGGCTTTCCTTGAATGATTATTTTCTGAGTAATTGGGCTCTGATACCAATTGTTAGAAATAGGGAATATTGAGAGGAGGGGTGAATCAGTATTCTACAAACTTTTACTTTTGCCCAATTATGGATATAACAGATTAACTTGATACATGCATAACATATTAAACTAAATAATATGCATAAAAGTAAAGAAAATGAACTCATAACACATTATTTGTTCTCGAGGAAACCCTAGCCAAGGGAAAACCCCGATGGGGATGGTACCCACAAAGATTCACTAATCAAAAGTATCCTGTTAAGGATGTTGACCCTGTTAGGAGCCTATTACATGCATATAGTGTCTTAGTCTTGATTAAGGGACTTTAGGCCTTGTTAGAAGCCTCAACCCTCCAAAGAGTTGGTAGTACAAAATATGATTACTAGATGAGCCCACTGCCCAAAAAAGTAATGTACAATGATTACTGATTACAAAACATAGCAAGGTACATAACCTTATACTGCTTTCTTTTCTTTCACAAATTTGGATCAATATCTCTTCTCTTGTATGTTCGCTATACCATCTATGTCATTTCAATTCCTTCTACTTCTCATTTACATATGTCTTATATTTATACAAGTTATTAAGACTAATAACTCTTACAGTCAGCTTGACAAAAGCATTATACAAAATACATATTTACCCAAGGGTTAACATCTAGGATGTCATCCCTTTATATTATTAAGACATTATTTTGATAAAAAATAAAATCCCTTAACTCTTTACCAATTCTATCTTCATATACTGTCATGTCGGCTTAACATTGTCTCTAGTAAAACTATCATAACATCTTCCGTACATGCCATACTGACTTGTGCTCTCAGGTGAGTCTTCTATAGTCATCATAGTATCTATTTTCAAGTACGCAAGCACTGAACTTACTCCAATCATCATCGCTAATCAAAAATGTCTCTGGGTACACTGTCTCATACTTAGACAATTTTGATTTGCGCTCTGTCATACTTGCTCTCTGTCATATCCGATCTTCATGTAAATGATATGTTTCCATAATGACAACATCTAAGTATCTAACTCAGCCAAATGGCCAATAGTAATTATCTTGCAATTTCTCACATCTCTTATAGACCAAATCATTGAGTCTATTTATCTTTCAATATATCTATTTATCTAGCTATTTTGGAGGTGGAAATACCAAAATAAGTACTTGACTAAGGCATGTCTTAAAAATATTCAAATAATTTTCTTCTGTGTTTGGACGTTTATTAGGAGCATTCAAATGCATGAGGTTTTGATTGTATTCATCTTATTTCATTTTTATTCATCCCTATTATTTAATATTTTTTATTATATTTCTAACTTTTGAATTGCATAGATTACCTAAAGAACAAACCTATTTTTTGTTTAAAATTTTATTCTTTTATAGTGTAGATAATACAAGAGTATAGTGGACCATAAAGACACTTTCCTATTGTGCTATCAACTTTCGCCGAGACTTTCAAATTTGGACCAAAGAGTCCATGTGTTCTAGTCATCCCATTTCTATTAACAAAATATTATTTTACTTTATCTCTCATAAGGTATTTCAATTGCTTTAGCTAGTTGGAGATAGCTAAATGTTTGTTGTCAAACTGGCTCTTAGAGGAACATAGTTTCCTTTTTCACAGGGTAAAATTTAATATTGGGGGGGGGGGGGATTTCAAGGTTTAAGAAGATTCCCCTTTACACTCTTGGGTATTAGACATTTCAAAAAACTTGTGGCATTTCGGTTAGTGTAGAGGGGTTTAGACTAGGATGAGGGGATAGAGCCAAGTTATAATTATAGATTCTATACATGATCCCTTGATAAAGAGGAATTCATCCTTTATCGTAGGCAATAGACAACAACTAACACAAGGAAGATATTATCAAGAAGAAGAAAATTAGCTTGACCCCATGCCTAAAATGATTAAATAATTTACAAAAATTGAAAGTGAAAATATTTAAACCCACTATCTTGTGTTATGTACTTCATTGAGTCCATCCACATATTTTCATTCTCCTAGAAGTTCCTCCCTATTGATCCTATTCTACAAATGAGGGATTTTCTCTGTTACTATTATAATTCTTTTAATGTCCTATATATAGTGGCCCTTGGACATTTTAAGAACATCCACTCCTTCCTCAAGTATCCCAATAGTAGATACAATAGACTTCACAGACACCATGGATGATAGTGGAAAAGAAATTTTTTCCCTTGTACAAAGTATTTATAAATTTCTTCGAGAGATCAAGGTTAAATTAATGCATACCCTCAATATAGATTGATAGATTTCCTTTGACTAACCTAGGGAAAGGAACCTTATCATTCTTGGACATTTAATAGTTTTTAGGCTCAGTGATAATTAAGTCCCCCAAAAGAAGGAAAAAATGAGAAACTAATAGTATTAGTAGCCATGAAACTAAAAACAAGGATAAAAAGAGAAAGAGGCAAAGCATATAATCTAGGAAATTAAGTGAATTTCTTTCCAAAAAGGAGAGGATTTTTTAACAAAAAGTTATCGTGGAAAATGATGTAAAAAGACATTATAAAAAATGCATTACATGAACCTTTAGGCTTCATGAGAGATTTGTCCATCCTAGATTATGTTGGCATAACTGATCTGAAGGAGAGATTGTTGAAGTATTGGTGAGTGAGTTATGTAATTTTTATGATATATGTTTGATTGAATATTGGTAAGTTATTGTGTTGTCATTAGTGTTAACTATTGACTAAGTGTTCTTTGCATGTTGAGATAAGTACAAGAATGATTGATAAGGTGATGTAGTAAGTTTTAGTTGATGCAATCATGTAGTTGTGGTCTACAGAGGTATTTTACATTTTATTTATCATCACATATCATTATAGAATAGATTGAGATAGTTATGACAATTTGTAGGTAAACAATGCAAATGGTAGAATAGTGAGTGACAAGCAATAGGTGATTTGATCATTTTGTCAAATCTGTATTGATCAAAGTGATGCGCTCAGAAGAGAAGTGTATTAATAGGATATAGAAGGCATGACTTCAATCAAAACTCATTTAAATGATCGGTGAGGCTCTATCTTAGTTATAGAAGTATTTTCAGGATGAAGAGTTTATGTTTCTAAGTTACTAATGGAAGATCTTGCATCGGTGATTAGTTTTGTTGTTCCGATGATTATGGGAAAGATGATTACAAAGTATGCACATGTGCTAATAGATGGAGGAAAAGATCTGATGTTTATAAGTTTGAGATTAGAATGGACTGAGGATGCAATTGGATTCTTTTGAATAGTCAAAAATGTTTTTAACTTTTCTTGGAAATTGAGTAATCAAATCTTTGTTTTGGTCGACGCAATCATAGAAAAACATATTAAAAAATAAGGATTTGTGTATTTGAAAATTGTAATCAAGTTCGAAGATCAGATGAAAAAGATAAATCATTTTAGGGCTTGATCAAGGTAGTGAAACAAAATAGTATATATTTTATGAAACTAATTGTTTTACTATGTTGTTCGAGTGATTATGGATGTGCGATTGTGAAGTGAAAGTTTCAATCAAGCCAAGGTGAAGGTGAATGTGTTGAGAATAGATTGTGTACATTAGAGGATCTGATAAGGTAGGAGGAGTGTTACTCTAAAGATCATTCAATTTTCTATTCCCTAATAGTCACAACATTGAAATCCCTTGACCAGGTGTATTTTAACAAGTCCTTATTGTAAATCCTTTAATAAGGTGGTACATTAATATGTGTTCAAAGTCCTCTAATAAGGCTACTCTTAATAGGGTAAATTTTTTAACAGACCTAGAGGTAAATCCCCTTATTGGGTAGCACCTAGAATTACTTATCGTAAACTCCTCGCAGGGTTAAGATCCTAATAGGGTGTACTTTAGAAGAGTAAATATTTTAGTGGGTACTAATCCCCATCATGGTTTTTTCACAATTTGGGTTTCCATGAGATAAATTTATGTGTCAAATCTATGGAAGTGTTTATATTCTTTAGAGTTGCATTTGATTCTATTTTGGTTAACTTATGAATGCTAGTTTAAGTTCAAGGACTAAAAAAGTGGTTGAAATTGTTGATTACTATTTCACCCCTCCACTCTCAGTAATCATATCTAAGATCTAAAAATTGGTATCAAAGATTTGTTTCTCTATTGTGGTGAAGCTTAATAGCTTGTTGTAAAAGATCCAAGATGATGAGAAAGGAAGGTCCTAAATTCGCAAGAGAAAACTACTCATTGTAGTGTTGAAGAATGAAACTATATCTAAAAGGAATGGGAGATACATTTTTGTGAACATTTGGTCACTAAGTATTTTGTTCCTTCAGCATTCCTTAATGAAGATTAGTTGAGAATCAGATGAGAACATAATGCTACTATGTAAGCTATAACTAGTACTCTTTATGATGCAGAATTTATTGATGTCAAAGATCTAGATATAGCCTTTGAGATGTGGGAAAAGTTGATGATTGTCTACGGTGGCGATACACATGTGCATAAGGAAAAGGTGGATATCATGAGAGGAAATTTTGATGAAATCACAATGCATGAAAATGAGAACATTGAATAATATAGCCAAAGAATCAAAGAGGTAGTTGCAGTTATTCGAGGTGTCAAAAGTAATATTCTTTAGGAGGAGGTGGTAAGTAAATTTTTGTGAACTTTGTTGCCAAAATATTCTATTATATTCTCATCTATACAAGTACTTAGATCTCTAAGTAGCACTAATGTTACTCTTGATGCATTAATAGGAAAGTTTATTGTATTTGAATTAAGTAATTTTGATAATAATATACCTAAGATTGAATCTTCCTTGAATTCATCTCTGACTCTTGAACCATCAAATAATGGAAAGGAAATATCTAAGAACTCTTCAGTATGTTATTATAATGACTATGAATCTATCTTATATGAAGAAAGAGAACAATAAGAATTGGAAGCTTTGTTTACTAAAAGGATGTGTAGAGGAAAAGGTAAATATAAAGGTAAGCTACCTTCGAAATATTTTTCATATAACAAGATTGGTTATATTGCATCTATATGTCTAGTCAAAGAGAGGTAGGATAATTCATGGAAACTCAAGGAGAAAAACAATAATTTTTTTATCTAGCTGAAGAAGGTGTCACCAGTGAAGAATCTGAGGGAAGAGAAGAAGAATAGATTTTATTTGTTGTGGTAAAAGAAGAACCCACTAAAGAAGGTGAAAAAGTATTAGTTTCAAGCATGAATCACTGTAGTGATTAGATCATTGGTAGGGGATGTACTCATCATATGACCGGTCATATAAATAAATTCATCAATATCATGGAATGTGATGGATGATTGGTAAAATTTGGTAACAATAGCCCATGTTCAATAAAAGGTAAAAGAATTATTATTTTGACTGATAAAACTAACTATGATGATGTCTACTGGGTTGATGGTTTGAGATTTAATTTATTAAAAATTTATCATTTAAATAAAAAAAGGTTACAAATTAGCATTCATTGGAGGCTTATGTAGGATCATTAGGAAATCAGGAGAATTAATTGCTACCAGTGAACAAAGAAAAGGTAACTTGTTTCATCCAAATTCTACTGTTAAGAATTGTGTATTGGCTAAGGTAGAAGATTTTTGGTTATGGAATAAGAGGTTTTTTCATGTAAATTTTCACAAATTAATCAAATTAAGTAAGAAGAAAGATGTAAGAGGACTCCCATATCTAGTCAAACTAGACAATGCAATGTGTAAGGAATGTCAGTTCAGAAAGTTATCAAGCTCTAGTTTTACAAGTAAAAACTATTCTTCTAAAAATATATTAGATCTGGTGCATATTGATTTGTGTGGTGAACTATGAGAACTAAAAGTTACTAGATTGATAGATACTTCATGTTATTTGTTGATGATTTTTTAAGAATGATGTCAATTATATTCCTGAAGGACAAATCACAATCTTTCCATGTGTTCAAGATATATTAGGCCATAGTTAAGAAGGAAACTAGTAAGATGCTAAAGTGTTTGACATCTGACAAAGGAGGTGATTTTACTTCACAAGAGTTAGTGAATTGAAAGGTAGATGTCATCTCCTAGGACACCTCAACAAAATAGGATTGCAGAAAAAAGAAATAGGTCTATCATAGATTGTGCAAGGATATTAATAATTAAGAAAGGTGTTGCACAAACATTTAGGAGAGAAGTAGCAATTATTGGTGTCTATACATTGAAACAACTATAGATGATGAAAGGTACAACCAAAAATCATTATGAATTATGGCATGGTCATACACAAAATGTAAGTTATTTAAAAATATTTGGTAGTTGATGCTATATCAAAAGAGATGAATATTCAAGAAATTTTGATCCTGGAATTGATGAAATAATACTATTTAAGCTACTCTACAAAGAGAAAGGCCTACAAGTGTTTGAAAAAAAGAACCAACAAGATAATAGAAAGTGCTAATGTGAGAGGTGATGATATATCTGAATAAAATAATGAATCAAACAATAAGGAACTAGAAGACTATCATGGATTTGTATATGTGCGTGACTAGTGTAGAAAAATACTAAAAAATAGAATAGACAAGCTAGTGAAGAAGAACAAGTTTAAATGATTAAAGAAGCTCATAGATCCCAACCGGTGTTACCAAGGTATGTCAAATTGAATCAAATTTTTGATAAAATTATTGTTAAGGAGGATCCAATTAAGGATAGTCCAAACAAGCAGCTAAACACCACAATACGGAATAACACAACAAAATAATGTTTTCAACTAAATTTTCATTAACATGCCTAGCTGTAAGGCCTTCCAGGTTAGGGCCAAATACAATCAAAAGTATTCTAACTATTGACGATTAACCAAAACCTATGGAATTGAAGAATAGGACAGGTAGGGTTATATTTAAGGGTACTTGTTATAATTATGCTAAAGAAGGACATTGTTCTTTTGAGTGTACACAGAAGAAGTTTGCTGAATGAAGGACTTCTGTAGTAAATGAGAACATTCAGAATGAACCTAAATTTTAGAACTTGTCAGTTCGGAGAACATTGCTCAGTGGAAAGGAGGAACCTTGCCAAAGGAGTAATTTGTTCAGAACTCAGTGCAAGTCTAGAGGTAAACTTTGTGATGTCATTGTTGATAGTGGTAGTACTAATAAGCTTGTTTTTGAGAAAATGGTTCAAAAACTTGGTTTGAAGAGAATGAAACATCCTTATCCTTATAGGATTGGATGGCTACAAAATGTTCATGCTCTATAAGTGAGGGAGAAGTGCTTTGTTGATTTTTAGATTGGCCAGTATAAGGATCTAGTGTTGTGTGATATTGTGGAGATGAATAGTTTTCATATATTGCTCGGTAGACCTTGGGAATATGATTGCAGAGCTATAGATGATTGTGTCAAGAATGTTTTTACTATTGAGAATAATTACATGAATCTTTCCCTAATGCCTTTGCTAGATACAACACTCGGTAGGAGAAACCTAAGCTTTGGTAGCCGAGATAAGTTGAGAAATTTTGAAAGTATTGATTAGTATGGAGAACAAGCTTGTGTGTTATCAAGGAAAGATTTGAAGAGACAGAGGAAATTGAAGTGGAAGAGTATGCAAGGTGAAGAGTTGAAGGGCTTGTATGTGAAGAACTAGTTTGGGGTTTATTTGTTGAATCCCGGAAGATATTCTTCTAGCCTATGAGAACATCTTTTCAAACCTGGGTTGTCTAATGCAGGGGCATTCTAGGGTACTCAGTGAATCTTCATCGACATGTGTTGTTTAGGTTCTATGTTACTCAGTTGCAGCTTTAACCGATGGTCTCAGTTATTGAAGGAAGCTCAGTTGCTAAAGGAACTCGGTGAAACCTCTTGTGCTAGGTGGAACTTGTACTCGGCGATGCCTATGGTGCTTGGTTGACATGCTTTCTCGGTGATGCTTGTGTTACTCGATTGTTTCATTGGTTCTCATTTGTTTCTCTAGCACTCGGTAGTTCTAGTTCACCGACTAGGGTTCTTAGAAATTTGGTTGGTCGACTTGGTGCATTTATTGTTGGTAGCTTTTGTTGTATTCTCTTATGTAGATCTAGAGGCCGACATGGAAAATTAAATGTTTGGAAGGATATTTAAGAGCTGAGTATTGTTACATTTAATATTTGTTTGTAATAGGAGCTGAGTTGTCTTAGGAGTTAATTGTTTCTTCTAGCCAACTTGTGGCTGGAAATTAGTATTTAAGGACTGTTTGGGTAGTTGTTTAGGGAACAGATTAGCAGATGAGTAAGTGTAAAGATTAGATCTGGATCCTATGAGATCTTGAAGATGATATTGTTATCTGATAGTTTGTAATAGCAAAGCTAGTGGTTTTCATGCTTGGAAACAAGGAGATTCCTTGGAGGCTTGCGAGCTCAAGTTCAGATCTACCTTAGTATTTTCCATTAGTTGCTGATTTGTTTCAGAGGTGGACTAGCTGAGAGATTGGAGAAATACTTTTGATTGTATTTGGCCCTAACCCAAAAGGCCTTACAATCAGGCATCTTAATGAAAATTCAATTGAAAACATTATTTTATTATGTTATCCCACATTGTGGTGTTTTTCTTCTTGTTTGGACTGTCCTTAATTGGATCCTCCTTACAAAATCTCCAAGAACCCTATTAGGTAAATAGGAACTACCAAGCACTAGAGAAACAACTGAGCACCAGTGAAATAACTGAGTAACACAAGCATCACTGAGAAATCATGTCGACCAAGAACCATAGGCATCGTCAAGTACAAGTTCCACCAAGCGCAAGAGGTTTCACTGAGTTACTTCAGCAAATGAGCTTCCTTCAATAACTGAGACCATTGCTTAAAGCTGCAACTGAGTACTATAGAACCAAAACAACACACCTCAATGAAGATTCACTGAGTACCCTAGAATGCCCCTGCATCAAATACCCAAAGTTCAAAAAGATGTTCTCATAGGCTGGAAGAACATCTTTAGGGATTTAGCACATAAACCCTGAACTAGTTCTTCACATACAAGCCCTTTAACTCTTCACCTTGCATACTCTTCCACTTCTATTTCCTCTATCTTTTAAAATCTTTCCTTGGTAACATATAGGCTTGATAAAATTCTTTCTAGGTTTGTAGATTATACAACATAAATATGGGATTATCATCACTCAATCAAAATACATTAAATAAGTATTGAAAACTTTTGGCATAAAATATGCTAAACTAGTAGGAACACCAATGATAATTGGCTGCAAATTGACAAAGGATGATGAATCTACCAAGGTAAATCAGACTCTGTACTGATCTATGATTGGTAAACTGATGTATGTTGTACACAATAGGCCTGATATTGCACATGTAGTGGGGATTGTAGGAAGATTTTTTGCCAATCTTAAAGATTCATATATGGTTTCTGTAAAGAGAATTTTGAGATACCTGAAGAAAATAGAGGACTATGGATTTTGGTACATATTGGAAGGAAAATTTGAACTTAGAGTTTACACCGATGCAAATTGGGCTAGAAACATAGATGACCAGAAGAGCACAACTGGTGGAGCATTTTTTTAGGGGAAAGGCTTGTGACTTCGATTAGCAAGGAACAAGCATGAATTTCTTAGTCCACTACTAAAGCAGAGTATGTTGATGTTGCTGAAAATTGTTTAAATATAGCTTGGATTTAACAAGTGTTGGAAGGAATGAATGAGGTAATAAGTGACCTAGTGATTATATATTGTGACAACACCAGTGCTATAAATATTTCTAAGAATCTTGTGATGCATTCAAAGACAAAGCATATATCTATTAAGTATCACTACTTGAGGGAACAAGTTCAAGAGAAGAAAGTACAACTAGAATTTTTAACATCTAAGAAACAACTTGCTAACATATTTACTAAACCATTATTGAAGGACACATTTGAATATTTGAGAACTAGACTTGGGGTCCATCCCCTATCTACCAGTCATTGGGGTGATCTGGAGGTTGCATCAACCTTCACTTATTAGAAGATCATTCATGTTGATGCACATAGCTCACACTTTGGATTTTGTCTAAGGTTATCAAAGATTGTAGAAGCTGGAGAATTTATTTATTTATTTGTAGATTGATGGTACATGATATGAACCAAACAACAGAGAAATACTTGGTTGCTGAAGAGTATTTTTATATATTTTCTTTGGCATTGTTGTCAAAGGGAGAGAGAATGAATATGGAAAATCAGTTACTGAGAACACAAATAGAGAGAAATTGCAAAAAGGAAGAGACTTGAATATTTGTTGCTGAGAACAAAGGGAATTTGAGAACTGAAAAGATAAAATCTGTAGGGAGAGTCTGCACATGTAATGTTGTTATGTTTTGTAGTGATTAAACATATTAAATTTGAGCTTACCGAGCTACAACATTTTCTTACATAGTTGTAGAATACATGTTTGGTATGTGTATGACATATTTTCATATTGCTTGTGTTGCCATCAATGCCAAAGTGAGAGATTGATGAACTACAACTGATTGAATATCTGGATGAACTGAAGAACCACTAATTAGAGATCATCAATCACTGAAATGATATGCAAGATGTTTAAATCAGTCAATATGTTGTCATTGATGTCAACTAGTCTTGACAATACTTATCATGTTAGTTACAAACATCTGAACATCTGTTGAAGGAAGAAAAGATGAAGAAGTGAGATATCTACATGAGGAAAAGAAGGATATGGTAGATAAGGATAAGGTAAACATTGGGTAACTTATTGATGAGTCTATGGCTTTATATTGTTGACTTGAGCATGCTACATTGATCTATTATGAAGAAGAGATTTGAAATTGAACATGTTAATGTGGTCGGTAATTGAATATTTTTGTATACACCGAGCCAATGCAGTGTATACCAACCGACAGTATTAACTGAGCTAGTTTAACTAGTTATCACTAACGCATTTCTATATCAACCGAGTATGGATGAAAATATTAAATGCTAAGAACAACCGACTGAATTTGATGAGCTATAAATTGTTATGATTTTGAGGTTAAGGATTAAGTTTGTTATGAGATCCATGACTGAAAAAATTGGGAAAAGATCTAAAGGATGAGATTTAAATGTGTTAATGACACATCTACCAAGGAAGGTTGAAGAGGCAAAATGGATGAAGGAGATTAAGCGGAAAAATCTAATGGCTGATATGAAAATGATTTAATTGTCTATATAAGAGATATGAGTTTCATTATTGAAACATGCTGGAAGAAGAAGACTGCAGAGATTTCATGTGAAGACTTTATTCATGCATGCCTGATCAAACTAGTTATTGAAAGAACCAAGCTGCAAAGTTAATCGAGTGTTAGAGAACCATTTACCGAGTGAAAGTAAGTTGAAGAATATTGAGGAAGTGAATTTAATTAATGATCAGAGGATTTTTATGGGCTTAGCATAGATCTAAATATCTACAATTGAGTTGTATTTGAATTAGATCATTATTGTATTAGTTTAACCATTGATTCAAAAAATCTCTTAACCGAGTGGATTTAATAATCTTATATTCCACTCTATGTCATTCAGAGAATGTATACTGTTATCTTGTTGACCCCATAGTGAATGTTGGTCAAAAGTTAACTATTAGTGATAAATCCTCTAACCAAGTCACACATAATGGTGTGTTTGTAACATTTAACAAGGTTGTCTCTTCACCGAGCTCACTTCAGAAGAGTGAATTATTTTGGGTTACCGGTCCCAGGTGGTTTTTCCCTTAGCAAGGATTCCACGTTAAATCATTCTATTATGTGTTATTTGTGATGATTGTTTTGCTATCATACCTTACATACTACATAGTTGATTTGGTCAGTAATCACAGTTAGATATCTACTGGTAATCGGTAAAGTGGACAGACAGATTGATATTTTATGCTACCGAGCTGCATTAATTGTTGGAATTGTTTTATAAGGTACATTTTTGTATTTGGGACTATAGGATAACTGATCTAACTAATTCACCCCCCTCTCAATTATTCTAACAAAAATGATGGTGTTTTAACAAGAATAAATGCAAGGGAAATTACTTGTTTACTTTCAAAATTTGAACCTAAAATAGTAAAAGATGCACTAAATGATGAAGATTGGATAAAATGTATAGAAGAACTTGAAAAAATTGAAAAGAACAAGACGTGGAAATTGGTGCCCATTCCAGAAGATAAGTATGTGATCGGTACCAATTGGATATATAGAAACAAGATAAATGAAGCATGTGAAGTAATAAAAACAAAGCAAGATTAGTGTGCAAAGGCTATGCACAAGAGGAAGGTTGTGACTATGGTGAAACTTTTGCACTTGTAGCTCAAGACTATAAGGTGTGAGAATATTACTTGCATATGTTACTTACAAATATTTTAAGGTATATCAAATGGATAAAAGTCTACATTTTTTAATGGAATTTTGGAAGAAGAAGTATACATTGAACAACTAGAAGGTTTTGACTCATCAGAAGGAAAGGAATTGGTGTGTAAATTATAGAAAGCTATGTATGGATTAAATAAGGCACCAAGAGAATGCTATGAGGGATTACATTCTTATCTGATCGGAATTGGTTTCATCAACACAAGTGACAATATAAATACTTACTTGAAAATAGAACATGATGGCAAGGTACTAATTGCAAAAATATTTGTGGATGATATCATATTTGGAGGATATGATAAAATGAGTATGGAATTTGTATATGAAATGAAGAAATAATTTGAGATGTCTGTGATTGGGAAAAAAAAAAATTCATCAGGTTGTAGATTTTACAACACAACAATGGTATCTACATCAGCCAGTCTAAGTATGTGAGAGAAATATTGAAGACATTTGGACTAAAAGATTTTTAAAAAAATTGGAACCCCTATGGTGACATGTTGTAAACTATATAAGCATGATTAATATAAGAATGTGGATGAGACACTATATAGATTAATGATTAGTAAGCTATAATATCTGGTACATAGAAGACTAGAGATAGCATGAGAAGTTCGATTAGTTTCTAGCTTCTCTTCTAATGTAAAGGAATCACATATGATTTTGGTAAAAAGGATATTTAGATACTTAAAGGGGACTAAAGATTATTGTCTTTTGTAAAAATAATAAGGTAATTTAACTTTAAATGTGTTCACTGATGTAGATTGGACAGGAAATATGGATGATAGGAAAAATGCAAGTGGAGGAGCATTTTTTCTTAGTTAAAGGGTAGTGTCATGGATAAGAAAAGGAAAAAAATTGCATATCACAATCAATAAAAGAAGATAAATATATTTTTATTGCAATTAATTGTACATAAATAATATGGATTAAGCAGGTTTTGGAAGGTATTCAAGAAAAACTCACTAAACTAGGGGTTATACATTGTGACAACACTAGTGCTATTAACATTTCAAAGAATCCTATGATAAATTTAAAGAATAAGAATATTTGTATCAAGTATCATTTTATCTAGGAGAAGGTCCAAGAAGAGGAAGTGATGTTGGAGTATGTGTCAACTAAAGAACATGTTGTAGATATTTTCACAAAGACATTACCTAAAGATGTTTTTTTGTATCTGAGAGGTAGATTACGGGTCCTTCCCCTACCTAAAATGAACTAGACAAGATGATTTTGCATCAACCCATTGTATTCATTAAGAATATTATGATTGGATTGATGTTGTATGGCTACTTCTTGGGAGAGCAGCCTATGTTGTTACAAGTTTTCAAGTAAGTCAAGAACTATAGAGTAGACTTCCAAGGTAATTGATACCTTTTGTAGTGTTGTCAAATAGAGAGAAGTAAGTAGATAAGAACTGAGAAGTGGAGAGAACCAAAAAGGGATATAAGTATAGAGAAAGGGAGAGAGGATGTACATATCAAAGGAAAGTCAAGACAAAATTAGAAACATTTTAGTTTATTTTGATATGTGTTTAATAATGTTTCCATCAATGCCAAAGGGAGATGTTTTTGGCATAACTAATGAAGGAGATATTTTTCAAGTATTAGTAAGTAAGTTATGGAATTGTTATGATAGAGGTTTGATTAAAGATTGGTTAGTTATTGTTGTTTCACTGATGTCAACTATTGACTAAGTGTTCTTTGCATATTTGTAAGTACAAGAATGATTGATAAGGTGATGTAGTAAGTTTTAGTTAATGCGATCATGTAGTTGTGGTCTAAATAGGTATTTAATGTTGTATTTATTATTTCATCTTATTGCACTAGGGATTGAGATAGTTGTGACAGTTTGAGGGTAAACAGTGCAAATGGTAGAACAATCAGTGACATGCGATAGATGAGTTGATCGGTTTGTCAAATTAGTAATGATTAAGGTTATGTGTTCAAAAGAGAAGTATATTAATAAGATAAAGAAGGTATGGTTGCAATCACAACTCATTTGAATGATCGATGTGTTATATATAGGAAATAATGAGAGGGGGGGTGAATCATTATTTCACAAACTTTGACTTTTTTACACTTATGGATATATGTAATTAACTTATAACTTGCATAAGAAACTAGACTGAATAAATTGAACAATAAATACAACCATAAATAAAGGAACTCATAACACCATGATTGTTCTCAAGGAAACCCTTTCCAAGGGAAAACCTCGATGGGTATGATACCCACAAATGATCCACTAATCAAAAGTATCTGGTTAGAGATATTGACCTTGTTAGGAGTCTATTACAACTATATAGTGTCTATGTCCTTGTTAGAGGACTTTAGGCCTTGTTAAAAGCCTCAACTCTATTTGGAGTTTCTATTACAAAATATGAATGTATGAAAGATGAGCCCATAGCTAGAGAATGCAATGTATAATAATAATCTTGAATACAAAAGATAGAATACAAAAACCTTTTGTTGTTACTGAATATCTTCAATATTCTGATTTGTCTTTGTAGGCTCTTCACAAAAATTACTAAATTGATTTTCACTTATCTGATTGTATATCAGATTTCACATAATACATCAATACAAAATCTCTTTACAACTTTCTATTAGCCTCATACACCATATATAACTTCGCATAACATAATATCCTTCTTTATACAAGTTATGTCAAATATCTATCTTATCAATCAACTTTCATGTTGTCAAATCATAATATAAAATCTTGTTGCCTTAGTGTTAACTTCTAGGATATTGTACCTAATTATTTAAGTCATTATTTTGATAAAAAAAACATAATCCCTTAACTCAAAATAATCATTTACTAATCGATGCTCTGTTCTGGATTGCTCAACATTTTTTCTATAAAACATTAATATCTTTGTCTGTACATGTCGTACTATCTTGCGCTCTTAGATGTAGCTTCAATATAACTTATATCATCTATCTTTAAGTGTGCATGCACTGAAAGTACCTCTTTGAACTTCGTTGATCATAATAGTCTCTATGTAAACAGATAAACACAGTTATACTTAGACAATTTTCTTAAGTATTCATCAAGAACTTCCTCCTTGGATCATGTTGTCTTAACACTAAATATATGTTTCCATAATGGAAATATCATGATATCCTACTCATCCAAATTGCAAAAAATCTCCCACTTTTTCATTGGTGGCAACATATGAGAAAATTGGCTAAGTACGAAAAAACTTATATTAAAATTTTTAAAATAAATATGCAACATTGTGTTACATGGCCATTACAAGATTTGCAAAAGTCTTTGGATCATACATGTCTACTTATTTTTCCATAGGGATAGTCCCCCTTTGATTATACTCCATACCATTTTGCATATATCTATACCTTATACATACAAGAAATTTTCTCATACTCTATTACTCCCCCTTTGAAAATAATGACAAAGGTGTCAAAATATGTATATATATAGAGGTCAAAATTTCTGATATACCTTTTTGTCTTCAATTATATAATGCTAGAAGACCTGAAATGCTATCTATAAATTTGTCCTTCAAGGTTTCAATTTCTTTGTACCATGTAGCCTGAACAAAATCTGATACACTAAGTAATGCACATAGCCCATAATATGCTATCTCAACTGCTCTAAGATGTAGATAGGAAAATTTACCATATGATGTCTTTGATGAAAGACATTCTTCCAGTTGATTCTGCACATTACTGATTTTAAGGGTTAGGTGCTCTCTCCGTAATGAAAACCTCTTCAACTTTATTTCCTTCTCATTTTCCAATAGCCTTATCTCATCATGTATTTTACTCACTTTCTTCTCAGTATCTATGATCTTCATGCTAGGATTCTATAGCTCATTCACTGTGACATGTAATTCTTCTTCTTTATTCTTCAACTTCTTTGATATATGTAAGATATGATTGTGTGATAAAGAAGATAGAATGTACAATGTTCTTCCTCTTTCCAAACATCTCCTCAACTCCTTATTGCAAATTTCAAGGTTTTATATATCATTCTTAATATTTTTATAGGTGGTTTGGAATAATTTTGCATCATAAAGTGTTTTTACTTTCACTGATGCAATGTAAGATAAAGTAGTGAGCTTACTGTCAAAATCTTTAATTACCTCTCTTTCTTTAACTTGCATATCAAATTCACTTACTTGAGTAGATATAACACCTTGAAGCTTATTTCTTACCTCAAGTAGTGATACTTCTAGGCTCTTTAATTTCTTGTTCTTTCCAATTATCTTATTCAGAGATGAGATCAACTCTATTTGATTATCATCATCCACTTCATCTCTGAAATTTTCTAATACTGACTCAATGGGTGACTTTGATGAGATTTCTATTGTGGCCTTATGTGGTGTGACTATTTGAATGTGTTGAGGTATACTCTCTGTAAGCTACCTCTTTTCCTATAATTTGTTCCTCTTGCACTGCTTGTTTGGTAACTTCTATTTGTGTTTCTTCTTATGCCTCTATTTCTTGCTTCTTATCATGTCCCTTTTATTCTTCTGCACCATCTTCCTTATGGGTATGTGCAAGATCATGAGGGGTCAAAAAGTGGTGATGTTAGTTCAAAAATTTGACAATGTAGCTGATGACTTTTTTTTCACCCGAATTTGATAAAATGAAAAGGGTATCTTAAGGAGATTATCAGCTTTCTATCGATATAATTGCTGTCAAATTTTGAATTCGGTAAGTAATTATTAGTTATTTTCTAATTGAGCTACCTCTAAAGTGTTGATTTATATACTGATTGAAAAATGACTATATCTTTCAGATGGTATAACATTTTTAAAATCCAAAAAATGCGTCACATTCTATGCTTCGCCTACTATAAGGAAAAAAAATAAAATTGAATTTTGTAAAGTTTTGAATGAGTTAAGGTGGTCAGACACGGGAGTTTTTTTATTCTAAAAATTTTGTAGCAAAAAATTCATAATTAATTATTTTTTTGGAATAAAATTACAAAAAAATATGCATCACATTCAGGCATGAGTCTACTACTTATATATAAAATCTTATAATAAAATATTATCATTTGATTATGATTAAGGTGGTTAGACATACACCTACTTTTTTTTTTCCTAAAATTTTTGTACTGCTGCATTGAAATCTATACTTTTCACCAATCATACTAACTTTTTCTCAAAAAAGGCCTAGTAGTTTAGAAACTACATTCAATTTTCTATGGATTCTATTCTTACAATTTTTTGATATTAGGTTCATAGCTAGTTGAAATTTTCACGTCAAGTTGACTAACACTGATTTGCTAGTTTTTCATTGCCACTTAAGGGCATAGTTTGGCCCCTCATGATCTTGCACATACCCTTATTTTCTTTCTTATTTTCTTCCTCATCTTCTTTTTCATTTACCATTTCTCCCAAATTTATGATATCCTCTCCTTGGTCTTCAAAATGATCTTCTTCTTTACCAATGGTAATGTTGGTGCCTTCTACATGCATTTATTCATCATCAATAAGAATGGTGGGTGGTGGAACTGATATTTCTATCATCTCTAAAACTACTCATGTTGTTTGAGTGTCCCGTTTTAATTCACTTAATGCTTCTCCTGGTACCGAATTCATTACTTTCACAACTTCTTCCTCAATTTCCTTATTAAATTCCTCATAATTACCTCACATAATTAGAATTGTTCTTATTTTTATTCTCAAATGGCTATTGAGGCTCTTCATTATCTCTTTGAAGTGTTCTTCATCTTTGATTACACATAGTTTTCTCACAAATATTTCTCTTATACCTTTATCCTCTTCTATTCCTCTCTTGTTCCTGTTGACTAATTTCTCATAAAGCTCACTGGGTATCTTATCTTTAATATTCTCAAATTTCTTGTCATAAAGAATCATATGCCTGGCAACTACATTCTCAAGATTTAGTTTTTAAAAATTATTGTACAAATGATATTATTTATTTAGCTTTTTGAAATCTAGACATCATTTATGATCAAAGGATTCACTTTCTCAATTTTAGGCTTCTAGTGTTTCTTTTTGCTACTACCTACCTCTTCTTTTCCTTGAGATTGAATTGAAACTTGAACTTTCATTTTCTTGCTGGGTGGAAATTCTTCTTCTAGTGTCCTTATGCTTTCCACAGGAGAAAATATAGTCTTTTTCCTTTTTCCTGGTCCACTAGCCATCTCTTTTACTCTTTTAGTCTGTGTAATGGAGGTGGATCTAGTATATTCTCTTGTGGCTACAATTGGTAGCTTTTCCAATGGCATACTTATCTCACTAGGCTCAATGACATCTTCATTAATATTTTGAATATATGTAACATGGATTTCTTTGGATGACAAAGGTGGAACTGTTAACACTTCCTTCTGTCTAATATCTCTCATTGCTAATGTTGTCTTTTTTGAAATGTTGAATTCATCTTCATTCATACCTATTTCATTTAATAAATTTTTAATTGTTCTGTCAACCCTTTTTTTAGCTGACTTCTTCACAGGTGTGATTGTTGTGTCGTACTGAAAATTTCTTCAAGTGTTCCAAATCTAGGACTTTAGAATCTAGTCTACATTTCAGAATTCTTCTTACATATCCTTCAATTTCCTCTTCTAATACTTCATATTCTAGAGGGTCTATGAATTTAGTTCTTGGTTCAACCACTTCAATATATGTGAAGTTTGTATCAACCAAAAAGAATATCTCATTTTTGTATTTATCAACTATTGGAAGTGGAATTCTTGAACTTTTCTTCATCTCATTTTGAAAAGTTTTAATTACAAGTGTAACACTCTCATTCACTTTATCAATTGGGTGTCTAAGATGAACTTTGTTGATTCTTTCCATTGAACTCCTCTCATCATTCTAATCAGCTCCTATAGTGTAAGGAAATCTTCTCAAAAGGTGGAAAAACATATTGGTGATTAGGGATGAGAATCTAAATAGGGAATTCTTTATTTTCTTAATCTTCTCAATATTTTCAATCAATTGGATCCTCATAATTTAATTCATGTCAACATCAACCTTATCAATACACATAAGATAAGTTTCTTGCACCATGCCTAACTCTATATCATCTTCCCTGTAGTTGGCATATAACTTGGTAGTCATTGTCTTACACACATAGCTAACATCATTCTGCTCAATCTTACTAATTACAATGCCTCTTCCATTATATGAAGATTTAGTGTTTTCTAGAACTATTTTCTTCACATTTTTTTTATTTAGAGGGATTGCGTCTTTGCTAGATAATCATGTGACTTCATGCATCAAATCATCTATGATATCTATCACTCTATCATCCAACCAAAAATTTCCATTATGAATTCTTCTTCAAATGATCTTAGTCTATTCATCATTATGAAATTCATAGTGAAACATGTATTTGATAATGTCTAGATGACCTAAATGTTCATACACTTCCTTGTAGATCATGTTCTGGTTGTATATTTTACCATATTATTCAGATATACTATTGTCTCTTATAGTCTCAAATTTACACTTCAGGTATCATCTTATATCTTTCAAATACAAGACAACATATGGTATAGTCGATAATGCTAAGCTAGGGTCTTCCTTAGAGGGTTCTATCGATTCCCTTCTCACCTTAGGTCTAGGTGTGTCCTTAATGTTATGAACTAGGGATACATCCATCATTGCACTAAAAATTAATTGCTCTAACAATAAACACTTAGTGATATACCTTGGAATCGTGATTTAGGGCTTTCATGTAGATTTGGCAAAAATTTGTCTCCAAATCTTTCAAACTGCTTTCACTCTGCACTGGCTAGCTCTCTAAGACTCTTGAAAAATCTTGAATGATCAAATGATGTCAATAATCCACTTTTATCTATCAAATCCTTCAAGACATTTTCATCGCATTAATTGCATAAGTGTATACATGCCAAAAAGGTGTTCCTCATTACCTGCAAAATTTCTTTCTCTTCATGTGATTGTATACATGCTCAGAATTTCATGCACTCTTAACCATAGGTTCCTTATATCACTTTCTATCTTATATTAACTTCACAAGGTGATTCAATTTCTGCTAAGCTCTATGCTATTTTGATGCTTAATTTGATGCATAATTCATGAAATTTGATGCTTAATCAGTTTCAGATGGGTTCATAATTGATTCCAAATTAATTTAAAATATTTCATCTCACTGACTTCCTGATATTGTGGATACACTTTCTTGATCTATAGCTTTGACAAATATAAATTCTTCCCTATTACTCTTATTTCCCTTTTAACTATTGTTGGTATCCATATTTCTTCTGGTATAGTTCATATTTCTTCTAGGATTAGGATTCCTCATGTTGTTCATTCTGCAGTATCTTGTTGTGTGACCCATGCTATTACAAATCTACCAAGCTATGACATTGTTTCTATATCTTGATCCCGAATGGCTAATTTGTGATTTGCAATTTTTTGCAATATGTCAAAAATTGTTGCATCTATAACATACAACTCAATTTCTTATATTGTTTTTTTCTCCAGTGGGTCTTTTATCTGTAGGGTTAGTATTTATAAATATTCTACTATTATCTTTATTATTAGATCTAGGTTTCTTACAATCAATAGCTCTATGACCAAAACCATGACAATTATAACAATAACCAGAGATAGGTTGGAATTGCTTACATGTACGATCTCTTTTCATGTCTCAAAATGATTTTCATGAAAAAAAGTCTACCTTTGAATTCACTTCACATTTATTTAGGTGATTCATCTTGCTTAGGTTGTTTAGGTACATCTTGAGATTGATTAGACTCAACTTTTTTTGTTTTTCTTCTTCTTTGTTCTCAGGTTGTTGAATTTCTGGGTCTGGTTCATTACATTCTTCAATCTTCTTTGAGAATTTTTCTTCAAAATATCCAAGACTAGTTTTAACATAAGAAGGTCTCTGATAAGAAATATGTTCATCAAATTTTTTACTACTAGAATATAATTTCTCAAGATGTTTCTGGATTGAGTTAGTTCTCCTTTCACAATTGTATTGTACTTCTCAATTTCAGCATACTACAACTTTATAGTCTCAAATTCATATGTTACTTTGGTTATCATCTGATTCAACTTTGCAACTATCATCTTTCAAGACTAACTTTAGATCTATAATCTTTAGTTCATTCTTTAGGATCTCATTCCTCTTTCTCAGTTTTGAAACTTCATCACTATCCTTGATCTGACTTGTAGATTATTTATTTGATTTAAGATCTTCTATTTTTTCTTTTAGTTTCTCAATGTAGTCTTTTGCACTTTCATATTTGTTCTTCAGAGTATCTCTTTCTTTAGTAAGAATATCAATCTTCTCAAGAGCTTCATCCAGGTTTTTTTGCAACTGATCAATATCCATAGAGATCTTACTCAAGTTGTTAGGCCTTCTCTGAGTAATAGTGATTTGATACCAATTATTATAAATATCAAATACTGAGAGGGGGGGTGAATTAGTATTTCACAAACTTTTACTTTTACCCACTTATGAATATATGTAATTAACTTGTAACTTGCATAAGAAACTAAATTGAATAAAATAAACAATAAACACAACCATAAAATAAAGGAACTCATAACACCATGATTGTTCTTGAGGAAACCATGGCCAAGGGACAACCCTTGTGGGGATGATACCCACAAATGATCAACTAATCAAAAGTATCTGGTTAGACATATTGACCCTGGTAGGAGTCTACTAAATCTATATAGTGTCTTTATCCTTGTTAGAGAACTTTAGGCCTTGTTAGAAGCCTCAATCCTGTTAAGAATTGGTATTACAAAATAAGAATGTATGCACAATGAGCCCACTTTCCAAACATGCAATATTCAATAATAATCTTCAATACAAAAGATAGAATACAAAAAACTTTTGCTCTTGTTGAATATCTTCAATATTCTGATCTGTCTTTGTAGGCTCTTCACAAAAATTGTACTTCACACTTATCTGATCATATATCATATTTTTCATAACACATCAATACAAAATCTCTTTACAACTTCACATTAGCCTCATACATCATATATGACTTCACATAACATAATATCCTTCTTTATTCTAGTTATCTCAAATATAGCTTATCAGTCGGCTTCCATGTTATCAAATCATAACATCAACTCTTTATGCCTTAGTGTTAACATCTAGGATGTCGTCCCTAATTAGTTAAGTCACTATTTTGATAAAAAAAAAATTTCCTTAACTCAAAATAATCATTTACTAATTGTTTCTCTATTCTGGTCGACTCAACATTGTTTAACTAAAACATTAATATCTATGTTCATGCATGTCGTACTATCTTCTGCTCTTAGATGTAGCTTCAATATACCTTGTATAATATGTGTTCAATTGTGCATGTGTTGAAATTACTTCTTTGAACTTCGCTAATCAAAATAGTCTCTATGTAGATAGATAAACACTGTTATACTTAGATAATTTTCTTAAGTATTCATCTAGAACTTCCTCCTGGGATCATCTTACATCTTAACATTGAATATATGTTGCCATATTGACAACACCATTATATCCTACTCAACCAAATTCCCAACATGTTGAGGCTATATCTCAGTTATAGAAGTATTTTTAGGATTAACAGTTTATGTACATGAGTTACCAATGGTAGATCTTGTATTGGTGATCATTTTGTTTGTTGTGATGATTATGGGAAAGATGATTAAAGAGTATGGAAATGTGTTAAGAGATGGAGGGAAAGATCTGATGTTTATATGTTCAAAGTTAGCATGGATTGAGGATCTAAGTGGATGCTTTGGAACAGTAAAAAATGTGTTTAACTTTTCTTGGAGATTGAGTAATCAAATCTTTGATTTGGCCAGCATGATAACAAAAAAATGTATTAGAAAATAAGGATTTATGTATTTGATATTTTTAATCAAGTTGGTAGATCGGATGAAAAAGATAAATCATTGTAGAGCTTGATCAAGGTGATGGAATAGAACAATATATATGTTATGAAGTTAATTGTTTTAGTGTGTTGATCGACTGATTTTGGATGTGCGACTAAGAAGTGGAATTTTTGATCAAGCCAAGGTGAAGATGAATGTGTTGAGAAGAGATTGTGTGCATGAGAGGATATGATCAAGCAGGAGGAGTGCTATTTTATAGATCATTCTGTTTGTTGTCCCCTAACAGTCACAACATTGAAATCCCTTGACCAGGAGAATTATAACAAGTCCTTATTGTAAATCCTTTAATAGGGTGGCACATTAATTTGTATTCAAATCCCTATAACAAGTCTACTCTTAATAGAGTAAAGGTTTTAATAGACCTATAAGTAAATACCATAACCATGTAGCATCTAATAGTGCTTATTGTAAACTCCTAACGACTCACAAGGCGTACTACAAAAGACTATATATTTTGGCTGGTACTAATCCTCATCGTGGTTTATTTCTTGATTTTGGTTTCCACGAGATAAATTTGTGTATCATATTTTTGGATCTTTTTATATGCTTTGAAGTTGCATTTGATTATGTTTTGGTTAAATTGTGAATGGTAATTTAAGTTCAAGGATTGAAAAAGTGTTTGAAATTTATGATTACTCATTCACCCCTCCCCTCTCAGTAATCAGATATAAGATCTAATGAATTATAGTAGGAACATCCCTTTGGATATCATTGAAGGTGGATTATCTTCACATAGAAGTAGCGAAGGGGCGAAGGCTAGTTAGATTGTCCACTAATTTTTTCACCTCTTTGAGGTTGTGGTTGAATTAACATGTTCCATAGAGGAAAGAATGCAAAGACAATCAAATATGAGATCTCTTAGAACCCAAATTGGGGATGCTTCACCATGGGGCTTCATGATTACATTTACCACATCCCCTTTAATCATTTCCTTATGCAACAGTTTGTCTTTAGCAAGAAGAATGCCATTACAAGCCACTACTAACTTAGGAAAGTTATTATTTTGGATTTTGAAATTAGCCATATAAGCCAACCTCAAATTTCCTTTTCCATCCCTTATTATGTCATCTCTACCCACTTGATTGTGGTTCCCTTTGTAGGAACCATCAAAGTTTAGCTTAAACAAGTGAAGATTTAGGGTGGACAGGGGTTTGGGGGTACACATTAAGGATATTATGGTATTGAAATTTAAAAAAAATATTATAAGTATTTATTTTACTTAAATATACTATTTATTTAATTTCAATATTCTTTTCTCTTCTTTGAGGGGTTTAAAAAATATTAAATGTATTTTCTTTGAAAAGAGACACATATACTTGATAGGAAATAATATTTATAAAGTCTATATATATATATATATATATATATATATATATATATATATATATATATATATATATATATATATATATATATATATATATATATATATATATATATATATATATATATATATATATATATATATTATTTTCATTAATTTTAATTAATAATAACACCTAAAAATAATATTCAATGTCTAATAAATAATTATATAAATGATTACATTGTTAAACATTAAATGAAATGGAAAAGATACATATACTAATAGAAAATCAAAATAGTAAAAAAATGTGTAATGACAAAAAATCATGGTGTAGACATCTAAATGCTGTTGAATTCAAATCTTCTCTAATACATAAAAATAATCATAATAAAAATAAAGTCTATATGATTCATTTTTTTTTTTAATTAATAAATAGAAACACTTCAAACATTAATAAATAAATGTACAAATAATTCCATTGTGTAACACTAAATAAAATTACTTTTGTCAAACAAAATTAAATATTTAACAATTGATAATAGAGTTGTTTATGTATAATCTTTGTACACTATCGATCTTTTATGTAGGTAGATCAACTATCTACATCCTCAACTAGAAAAATAATATTTAATATTTAGTCTACATGAATAAACCATCACCAATCTCCAATCTTCAAAAGCATTGTTTTCACCATTTCTACTACGAAAATATATATAAATCTCTTCTTTCGATGTGGAACCTCCATGACATCAGCTACAAGTTTTTATCCATATAATAAGACTACGAGAATTTTAAAACATGAACAGCGCCACATACAATCTAATTCGATACTCCAATGATTGCCCGTGACATTTATAACATTTTTAAAATATATGAAAGCAGGAGATTCAACCCCACAAGCAATCTGTTTCGATACTTGAATATGATTGTGGCGGCAACAGTGTGGAGCCTGCTCGACGTCAGCTGAAGTTCCTTTAACATACAAGAGTCCATGGATTCCACATCGGCCACGTTCTAGAATTTGATTTTATTGAAGTGTCATTAATCCATCACATTCCCTACTTAATAACAAAAACTACAGTGTAAACATCAGTTGGATTTCCAGTTCAGTAAACCTTCTGGAGACTTTTGTCTGCAGTTCAAGGTTCTGGTTTACAATGAGCTGTAATGGCAGTCACTACTGAGCCTCAAAGATTTGGAGGATGAAGCGGAATGAAATTACAGATGATGTGCTTCAGTGTCGCCTGACTGGCAGCTTAAATTCAAGTAATATGTGGATGGTCAACAGCTATGTAACATGCAAACCGAGTTGTCTATGGTGCACGTGTGAGTTACAGTATGTCGAGTCATCCTGAGCGCACGCATATAAAACGATTTCGGTGGTCTCCACTGCAATGGAGATTAAGAAGAACTTTTGTTTACTTTCATGGATACTTTCTTAGATCGATATTTCTTACGCTTGACTGCTGAGTTAAAGTTAATGTTACTGGAAAATCAACCATATGCTTTTCGTTTCGTTAGATGTAAATTTCTTTGAATTGCATATTTTTGCGTCTTGTTATGGTTAAGGTACGGAAACAAAAGACGAGAAGGTAAAAAAAAACAAAAAAAACTTGAGCAGCTTTTTTATAATAATTGTCTTTTAGTTAGCTGTATAGACTTTTGAGGTTACTTAGAGGAACTTTGTGGACGATTATATTTTTTAAAATAATTTTTGTCACCTTTAAAAAGAAGGAGAAATAATTATTTGTGATGTAAAGATAATTTTTTAACATTATCTGATATTATTTTAAAGTCAAAATGTGTTGTAGGCAAAATAAAATAATGTAGGATTTGAAAAGATTTATTTTAAATAAAAGTGTGAGAATCTGAAAGGCGTGGACATTTAAACTACTTTAAAAATAATTGGAAGAACAAGGATGAATAATATTTTATTTCCAAGTTCTTTAAAGTAATGACATATTCACATCATTATTCTATATTCAATGTTGGATACATGGAAATTTATGATATATTTTATTTATTAAAGAGGTTATGATTTTTTCGATAAAGTTTTAGTTTAAATTAGTTGAGGTAATTGAAAATATAATTGGTAAGAGAAGATCTTTAAATTTTTATCTTATAAATTCCAAATCTAAAAGGTTGATAGCTAAATCATGTCATCTTTTCTATGCAACTCTACTCCTAATATACATTTTTAGATAGACATGTGACATGACAAAATTAAATTGTAACAAAACCTATGAGATGTCATTATAAAGGATGCAATTTAAGTCAAACTAAGTATCCTATTTTACTAGAGAACTTACAAACATACATAAAAATTGTGTTTTCACATGTTATGAGGTTTTATAGTTTTATATGTTCCATTTGTTGAATACTAGGTTAGAAGCTTAAAAAGGACATAAGAAGAGTTATCCCATTTCATTTCAGGCTAGTTTACTACTTGAGAACATTGATTTTTTTGAATTGTCTCTCTTTCAATATGGAAGTGTTGTAGAAAGAATGATAAAAAGATGTTGGATTAAATTTGCTCATGTGATCTAGTTATTTGGTAATTTTTTATACATAAGATACTTGTTAATAGTCCAATTTTTCTATATCAATGACACAAGACATTTTGATAGTCTAAATAGTGGAGGAACAAGATTTTTGGTAACCAATACATTGAATGCTCTGTAATTAGCATGTACTCAAAGAAAAGTGGAATATTTTTCTTTTGGTTACAACAATAACTGATGAAAATAAAGAATTTATGTAGAAAAGACAATGAATTTTTCGAATCCATCGTACTAAATTTTATTTATAAATAGGGTACATGTGTCACTTTACTATTTGTTGCTATTGGATATTTCTAATGCATTGGAGAGATTGTTGGATGCATTTAATATGTTTAATCACTATGTTATCCTATTGAATGATGTTGGAATTACTGTTGTTGTCATTTGTATTTTGTCATTGATGTCAACATATCTTTCTATGAAGAGAACATGTCGATTATTACAGTGTACAAAGATCATACGGATGATTCAGAACGTGTGAACAGAGTTGTGTGTACAGTAAGGTGTTATGATCTTATATCTAAGATCACATGATATAACATTGCATATTGGTTGAGTTACAAAAGATTTGGTGAAGACTAGTTACTGGGTTGTGACAATGGAAGTGTATAGAGTAAAGTCTTTGAGTTTTGAGTATATCTTATAGGCAATGAGGATTCAGTGTATGTGAGCTTAAGGGATGATAGATAGTGTACTGAAGATTGTTCATTGATCTTAGCAAGGTACGAAAAAGAAGGATGACGTTAGTTGTGGCGTATATTCTAGAGAAGACCTATTTGGAAGTCGACTATAGAGTTGTACTGTGTATCATGAATGGAGAGCATGGATTATGGATGTCGGTCCTTAATTATTGAGATATAATTGCTATATACATATTTTACATATTGTGTGTATCTTAGCAAGGAATTGTGTAATGATTTGTATATTAGGAAAGCCTGATTGGCTGACCTGATCATCTATTTTGTAATAGGGAATATATGTAAGATCTTTTCTTTTGAAAAGATATGGTAGTATGAATGTGATGTAAAAAAGTCCATTGTAGAAGTTTTGAGCTTGTGTCTGTTGAATGTAGAGTAGAGAATAACTTATATACTTCATTGCAATTGATCAAGCAAAGAGAGTTACTATTAGACAGTTCAAGGATTGTATATTTCCTTACATACACTTGTGTTGTGAATAGTGAGTTCTGAAGGTGGTCATAACCTTCTTTGGGAAGTGAGCCTAGGCAGTGAGCCCACTTCTTTTCTTGACTCCTAATAGGGTTTGTCCTCTAATAAGGACTATGTATTGTAATGTTTTAATCAGCTCCTAATAGGGCTAGATCTTCTAACAAGGATATTATACTCTCAGTACATCTTTAATGGGTGTTAAATCCGATCAGAGTTTTACCTTTAACAAGGTTTCCTCGACAACAAATATTGTGTTATTATGTTGGCATTCATTGTATGCATTTATTCGGTATTGTTGCTATTCAAAGTTTAATAATATATCATACAAATGATTCCCCCCCCCTTCTTAGTTGTATTGGTGGACTATTATTCCTAACAGTTGCAAAATGATCTTCTTTTATAACATGTATGTGCTTATTTGATAAATTAGAGGACTGATAGTGGGTGAATTATTATCCTTGTTTAACGTATTTATAAACAAACTTATACAATGTGAAAACATGGATTTATCACTATTCCTACAAGAAATGGAATGTATTATGTGTCCTACATAAGGGAAGAGTGTTAAAAATACTGTCATATACTTAGTTTTTTTTATTAATTTTAAATATTATTTTAATTTAATAATATGTTTTGTGGCAACTTTTAGCTATTATAGGGAACATGATAATAAATTTACTATTTGATAAGAAATATCTTTCATAGTATTATATTTAAAATTATATTATCATCTTAAAATTTTATTTTTATATACAATTTATACTATTTTCACGTGCAAATTTTTATTAGTATCTCCATATATTTTATCTAATTTCCTATGCTAATTTATATATTTTCACAAGAGGTAGTTCTCAATAGAAAATCCAACTAAATGATACCCAAAAATGAATTCTTGATGCTAAAAATAATCTACCTTTATGAAAGTGTTCAAACTACTAAAAATTGTAAGTGATAGGAGGTTTGAAAATACTTCTAAACATTGGACTGTGATTTTAAGAAAAACTAAATTTATGGCTATACAAGAAAAAGATTAAATAATATCACAACATATAAAAAAATATTCTCCTCCTCATTACTTAGTAATTATCCTCCCACTCCCCAAATTATCCACCATAACAAACCACACAAAACCCTTAAAATTCTTAAAATACATCCCAAGACCTAAATTTCCCTTATGAGTTAAAATTTTTCATATGTGGGGAGTCAGGTCCTTTTTTCCATGAATATAAAACCCTAGGTCTATGAGGGTTATAGACCAATTTGGATAAAAATGAATTGTAACTTTCTTCAACCTTAATCTATTTTTACTAGACTTGTTGCAAATGAAACTTGTAGGTTAGTAGATCCTACCAATCCGTACAACTATGTACTGGATCCAAGAAAAGTTATAGAAAACTATGATAATTAGAATAGTCTCTTATATTTGGCAATCAAAATTACATCTCTTCCCCATGCCTTGACACAAAGATGAGTTTATAGACATTTTTAAACTATTTTAATCAATTAGAATCATCCAATTGAACTAACTAGCCATTGGATTACAAATTGATATTTATTCAAAAGTTGCTTTACAACATTTTTGCAACTTTTGCAAATTTTTCTCTTTGTACACCAAATGAGCCTAATGACCTCTACAACTTGATCATCATGCCAAAAATAGATTAGAATATGACAAAACATAAAATCTACCATTTTCCCACACACATAGGAGTATTTGACCCATTTTGACCAATTAGGTCTTTACAAGGAAATTTAGGACCTTGTGGCTTTTTGGCCTTAGAAATTGTTTTCAAAACCATACAAAATGCTATTGATGGTCCATAGGACCTTATGAAAAAATTTATCTAGGTAAAAAACACAAAAAAATGTTAAAGAGGCTTCATGACCCATGGGTGCTCCTAAAACATACTCTTGAGGTGTGAAAAATTTCTCAAGTCCCTTTGAGATCGGGTCATTAACTATAACTCCATGGTGTTTGACATTATCCTCTATCATCTAGGTTGCATCTTCCTTAGGTAAGCTCTACCACTTGGCCAGATACTCTTTACAATTCTTCCTTCTTGTCCTCTTCACTTCCCAACTATCCAATATGCACTATAACTTCACTGGTTGGCTTAGTGGTAGGTTTTTGGCCCAATATTTACTTTCTTTGTCTTCTTCACATGCATCAAATCCTGCACTCATAGACCCCTTGTATGGATACAATTTAGACACATTAAATATAGGTGAGATAACTATTCCCTAGGGTAGTTCTATTTCATAAGCATTATTGCCAAATTTTTGAACTATTTTGCAAGGCACTATTTTATTCATCATTAGTTTGGTATATTTACCTGTGGGAATTCTTTCTCTCTTCAAGTGTGCCATGACTATATCCCTAAATTTAAACTACGGATCCCTTCTTCTCATATCTATGCTCTCCTTCAATTTCTACACTTTTAATTACAATCTCTCTCTGACTTATTGGTTTGCATCCCTTATTACTACAAAAAATATTCTACTTGTGCACTTCTCCTATCTACATGTTTTAACTCCCTAAGTTCAAGAACTCCCATTGGATGGATACCATAGACTATGTCAAATGCAATTTTCCCTATTCTCCTATTTTTGTTGTCATGATATGCATACTCTTCCTAGGGTATGATGACATCCCATGCTTCTCCATGTTCATTTTTTAAACATCCAAGAAGATTACTCAAAGATTTGTTGACAACATCTATTTGGCCATCTATTTTGGGGTGGTATGCAAAGCTAAATGACATATTGGTTCCAGGCCTCTTCCAAATATTCCTCCAAAAATGTCTCATAAATTTTGAGACCCTATCTGGTATAGTATTGAGAGATAAGTCATAATTACTTACAACTTCTTTAAAGAATAATCTTGCAAAATTTGAGGCATCATTAGTGCATTTACATGGAAGGATATGTGTCATTTTACTAAATTTGTCTATAACAACATAAATATTATTAAAACCTCCTTTACCAGTCTTGAAAAACCGAATACAAAGTCTATACTAACTCTCTCCCATGGCCTAGTAGGAATTGGAAGAGGTTGATACAATATAGCATTGGATGAAGAACCCTTGGCCCTTTGACGGATGCTACACTCTTCAAAAAAATTTCTAACATTGATCTAGATTTTAGGCTATTAGTAAAACCTCCCCACCTAGTCTAATACCTTGTCTAAACATAAATTTCCTCATAAGCTTCTATGATTCATTTGTCTGACTATAATTTACCTTGTAGAATATTTTTGAATACACAACTAATTTCACTTAAATAGTAGTCCCTCCTACAACATATACTAAGTATTCATGATGGAAAGAATCAACAAATTGTTTACAAACCTCATATTCTTCCTTGAAGTCTATATCATCATCATGCATTCCCTTGTAGAATTTTGTTCCCATTCCCTACAACTATACAAGTCCTATACTAGTAATGTTCTCCTACTCAAGACATCTTCCACCTTATTAGCCTCACCCTTTTTGTGCTTGGTTGTAAATGTGTGTGCATGCAACTTTTGCACCCACTTCATGTGTAAGTCATTCAGCGTGTCCTGACTATTCAAAAAACTTAAGGCATTGTTGTTAGTAAACACAATAAATTCCCTAGGAAATAAGTAGTGCCTCCATTTCTTTAGAGCTTTCACCATTTCATATAATTCAAGACAATATGATGAATATTTCCTCTTGGCCTCATTGAGTGTTTCACTAAAGAAAGCCATAGGTCTACCCTCTTTCCTTAAGACTAATCCTATAGCTTAGTTTCTTGCATCACACTCTATAGTAAGCACTTTATTGAAATTTGGTAACACAAAGATTGGTTCTTGAGCCACTCTTTTCTTGAGATATCCAAATCCTTTATATATGGATGTCCAATCCAAAAAAAATTACATCTACTACACCCCTTGGTTGTTTATATCATAGGATGGATTCTATCTTAGATGGATCCATTTTCAAACTTCCTTCTAAGATTACAAACACAACATAAATAATTTCTTCATTCATAAAGTCACATTTTTCCAAATTGATCAGAATATTTTTTTCTGGAAATATTTTCAACACCATGTCTAGGTAATCCAAATGCTCTTCCTTTGATCTACTAAACACCAATATGTTATCTAAATACACAAGATCAAAACTACTAATAAAATATTTAAAGACCCCATTCATGAAGCGTATAAAGGTTCTTGGATCATTTGATAGCCCAAATGGCATGAACAACCATTCATATAGGCCTTCATATACTTTTAAGGTGTTTTTTCTATTTTTACCCCTCCTTGGTCCAAGTATTTGGCGATAACCACTTTTGAGATCATTTTTTGACAAATAAGTCATCTCACCTAAGAAATCCACTAGGTCATCTATTTTGGGCATTGATAACCTATATCTTATAGTGATCCTATTAATTTCCCTTGAATCAGTATACAATATTCAAGTACCATCTTTGTTTGGTGCCAAAATAGTGAGTACTACACATGGACTGAGGGCTTTTTCTTACCAATCCCTTATCCAACAAATCATGCAACTATCTAGCAATTTCCTCATTATATGAAGGGGTCATTTTGTAGGCTTCCTTATTAGGGAGGGTGGCTCCTAGTATCAGATCAATGTGGTTTCTTATGTCTTTAACAAGGGGTAATGAACTAGGCATTTACTCTACTATTGTTCCTTTATATTTGTCCAATAGGTATTATACTTCTTTTCAAACATCTTTGATCTTACTGGAAGACATATCTAGCTCCTCTTTTCATTTTGAAACTAATGCAAAGTATTGATTTGGGTCATCCTTGGATCCATGACATGCAGGCTATTCCTTCCACTTATCATCAGTGCGTCAAATTTCTATACAATGGCACTAAAGTTGTGATTCCTGGAGACTATACTATTGCTATTAATGCTCTTGCTGCTACTGAAAAATTCATTCCTCACAATGAACCTTCTGTTGATCCTAGTACATCTCTAGTTGTTGCTGAGAAATCACTTAAGATGATGAGCCTTGGTATGGGTGAATATATGCTAGATTCCTTTGCTTCTATACCTGTTTCTCCTAGGTCATATGGGAAACCTTCTGATAAAATGAAGCCTTCCACTTCTGCTATGGTGATCTTTGATACTTTTGTTCCTTCATCCATTCCTTTATAAGTAGAAAGAGATGAACAAGATATTCAAGAGTGGATCTATAGAGAAGATTCACGAAATATTCCCATGCTTAGTAATTCAAACATAGATATAGATGAGTCACCACTACACACTATGGCTCGCATGGGAGATGATCTTCCTTCTACTTCACTTATTTTGGGAGAAGAATGTATATCTATTAATGATATGGCTGAGGCCTCTATGTCTAGAATGCCTAAAGAATCATTGCACTATGATAGACAACGTCACAACATTGCAAGATTGCTACAAAGAGGTGATCTCTCACATAATGACATGAGTAGCTATACTTCTCGACATCTTAAGCCTCTTCTAGAAGATTATTGCATGATAGATATGGATGTTGATGTAGTTCATACCTCTCATAACCATCCAGATGTAGTCGATGAGTCTTGTGAAGGGTCTGATGGGTTTGTTCCCTGTATTGCCTTAGTAGACTATGTTGGTCCTTCTATGACAAATCTAGATCTAGCTACTTTTAGACCTTACCCTATAGGCTCAACTTCTCTTGTTACCAAAGATGACACCCCTCACATAAATATTGTTGAACCAATCACTTCATTTCATCTCGCATCAACAACTATTACTTCTAACACCAACGAACTAGCAACAAAAAAGATTGAATCAACAATCAAGTATCACAGTCATCAAGTCAAAAGAAAAGAGCAATGGTCGGATGGAAAAAACCACATTGTGGTGGTATTCACACCTAAGAAAAGTAAAAATAAAAATCTCCTAAAAAATAATGATTCTCAAATAAAAGATGACAAGATGATTCTCTACAAAAAAATGGTGCACTACTTCAAGCATGATCTCATATCTGGTATACTTCAGCCCATTCCTAAAGCTGAGAACAAAGTTGCTAATGCCTTGGCTACTTCAACATCCATCTTACGAATGAAAAAGCATAAATTTCACTTCAAGTTCCTGGTGGATGAATTACGCTATCCTGCTCACAAATCTTACAATCCTACCATCTCTTCATATCTTCCACCTCATATTCTTCCTGAAAATCCACCACGCCATTCTTGCCACCATCGCTTACACTTTGCCTTTATCTCTGGTGACTTGTATAGGAAGGGTCTAGACAAAACTCTCCTTAAGTGTCTAGAAATAGAAGAGTTAGAAAAAGTGCTAGCTGAAATCCATGATGGCATATGTGGATCACATTCTAACGATCCTCCGCTAGCTTAGACATTGCTTAGGGCTGGTTATTATTGGTTATCTCTTGACTATCTCTTGCCTTCTTGGCTCATCTATTCTTTGACATAATGTGTTCCTAGATCGATCACACATTATTCAAAGAGGGGCAAATGTAATCACCTAAAAATGGTCATCTAGACGATTAGCCCCTTTTGCTAAATCATTAATTGCTTATTGTAGATCAAATCCTAGTTCTATCATTTATTCGATTATTTTCTATGGGATAACCATTTAATCCTAAGTCTTTATTTATTAAAAGGAATATTTCCTCCCCTTTTAATAAATAAAAAGCCCCCACTTTTCCTCTTATCCTAAGTTGCACAAATAAAACACTATTCTTATTTTATAAAAAGAGAAAAAATAAAAAAATAAAAAAAAAATCTTATTGAATTAAGAGAACATGCTCCCTTTTAATTAAAAATCTCTTTTAATTAAATAAAAAAATCTTTTTAATGGAAACCACTTTTCTAAAAATAATAAATAAATAATAAAATAAAAATAAAAATAAAAAGACTTTTTGTCTTCACATGAATGCACACTTTTCAAGGTGAGTGGAATATCTTTTTGCCTCTTAATCTCTTCCACATATTTTTTTTGCCTCTTAACCATGTCCATTGATTTTGCCTCTTCGAAATCTTGAGCACATGGATCAACCATGATTTAATTTCCACCTTTGATAATTCTTTTTTGCCTCTTAATCTTGACCATCTGTTCATTTCTAAAATCCTTTAAAAGGAGGCTCTCTCCTCATTCTTAATCACTCATATTTTCCATCTCTTGCAAATAATCCATCTTTTGCATGATTCATCCTCTTGGAGTCTTGGCATCTTAGCATCTTGGAGTCTTGGAGCTTCTCAATCTTGGCATTTTGGAGCTATGCTATTCTTAGATCTCTCATATTGAAACATTGCATCATCATTTCATTTTTATTCTTGCATCATAGTTTAGTTTCATTATCATTGCATTCTTAATCTAGTTTCCTTTATGTTATAGATTAGCTCACATAGTTTAATTAGCAAGGATTTGTAATACTTCTATTTTTCATTTTTATAGCTTAGCTTGCATCTTCATTCTAGTATAGTATTGCATTACATTCTGATTTAGATTTCTTGTGGATATTGGCATTCTTTTCCTTTTCCTCATTGAATCTCCCATTGCATGGTTTACTAGCAAGGTTATAGGCTAAATAGCTCTAGCTAAGAGAAAATTTAAAATACCCTTGCACTCCATACCTAGGGAGCTCTATGTCACTTTCTCAAGGTTTCCCTCTCATGGATTCCCTTGGATATAATGACTTAGAGAATGCACTTTTTAGAGTACACATTTTTGGCACCCACCGTGGGGCAGAGTAGCTTAACTTTGTCCTTTCACTTTTGCATTTCCTTCAATTTTTTGGATTAATTTTGTCTTAGTTTTCCTAACATCTTGTTGGTCTAACAAGTTGTTTTGAAGGTTCTCTTTCTTTCATGGAAAATGTTTAAAATTGTTTGAGGTACTTTGTTCCATCTCTACAACATTTGGATTTTGGGATTAAAATTGAACCTCTCATGTGTTTGGCTTGAGTGTTTACATGCTTTCATAGAACACATTTCAATTGATACTCTTAATGGGAAATGAAAGAACATAGATTTGTTTTTACAAGTTTGTGTAAGTGAATGCTTGTGTTTAAACCTTAAGTAATTCTTGGTTCCAATATCAAATGTCTCATTGAGTGATTAAGGGCATGGATTCATTCCTTGTTTACATAGAGAGTTAAATGCACCACTTTGTGGACTCCCTCTATGTTTGCTTGGAAAGTTAAATATTTCATTGTTCAACCTTTTTTCATTTGTGAGTAGTATTGATAAGCAACTTTGGAGTACTTTTGATTGATCTTGTTAGTAAATTGGGTGTTGGACTCACTTATTTCTAATCGCCCCTCATTACCACCCTTTGGATGCAAGGTCAGCATTCATACATAGGGGAGAGGTCTACTTGAAAAGAGCATTAAGTGTTCCACAAATTTCTCCCTTTTATGCTTTCTTGATCTCATTAGTTTTCTAAGGTGTGGAATCACTTTGAGTTTGTGTGAGGAGTTAAATGTTCCACTTTTGGACTCACTTTGAGTTTGTGTGAGGAGTTAAATGTTCCACCTTTTGGACTCACTTCACATTCACTTGAAGAGTTAAATGTTCCACTTTTGGACTCACTTCACATTTACTTGAAGAGTTAAGTGTTCCACCTTTAGTGCTTTAAATACTTTTGATAGTGAATTGCTTACCCTTTTATTTCTAGAAGGCCTACTTGGGGACACGCCACCTTAAGGGACGACCTTAACTCCTGTGTTCCGACGGAGTATAAATAGTGGGAGGTGAATCGAAAGACACCTCTCTTGGGAATTGAGTTTGATATCACTCTTGGCTAAGCCTCAAAGAACTTTATACCTTTGAGAAGTGGAGGAGATTTGGGTTACCGTCTCCCCCCGGCTGTGTGACTTCAGATTCTTCTCATCTACAGATTTGGGCCTCACGTACCTTTAATATATCAAGGAATCCCTTTATCAAAGCTATGTATATCCCTGTAGATAGCTTGATAAGATGTTGTTATGTTCTAAGTGCCTACTAAAACATTTTCAAGAACATACACAAGTAGACTCTTTAAGGAGTAGAAATACTAAGTCACTAGTCTTGTTCATGTGCAAGGTTGCTTTGCCCCTTGCTCATTGTTTGAAGACAATTGCTTGCTTGAACTCCTTGATTGCTATCTTATGTGCTTGATCCATGATAAAAATCTATTGATATGCAAACTTGGTCAAAATGCTTCAAAACTGAGATTTTTGTGTTCATTGGTCATAGAGTTGTATGACCCTGCAAAAGTGTTGCCCCGCTTACAGGAAACTATCACTTGGCTTAGGGAAAAGTGTCACCTCACTATAAACTGTCACCTTGTCTACCTGCAAAGTGTCACCCAAAACCTTTTTGCTGTCTTGTTGCTGTTGCAATCTGAAGCTGCTAAACTTGCATTTTAACCTATCGTAGAGTGTCTTTTTCTATTCTTACCTGAAGCTGGACTATTATCTACATGCTTAGACTTGTTCTAGACTAAAGCAAATGAGCTAAAACTATTGGATTTGAGCTTAATGAATGCTACTCTTAATCACTTGTCGCATCACAGTTACCTCTCTAGCTACTTGCTCGCTGCTCGTCTTTAGTCAATTGATTGTTGTAAGTGCTTGAGCACTTTTGACGAGCCATCTCTCTATTGTTCTACTTTGACAAGTGATCTTTATTAGCTTTGCTTATCTCAAATCTGAGAAACTTTTTCGCATTCTATTAGTCAACCAACATCTCTTTTCATGCCGGTTACAACTCGGTCTCAATTTGACCAGGAGAGTCATCCTCCGTTCAATTATACACAGTTACCTTCTCCAACTAGATGCTCACGATCACCCATTAGCAACAACAGTTCTAGTTCTAACTAATCTGAGGATTCTAAGGCTACCTCGTGGTACAAAGGAGATTTCCTCTTTACCGCATTCAAGACCCCCAAAAACACGAATAGTGTCTCACTTACTTTGACTGAACAAGAAAAATTTGAACACTTGCAAGAACATTTTGAGCATAAAGATAACCAAGCGCGCTTAGACAAAGAACACAATCAACAAAGGATGGATGCTACTAGGCGCATGGCTTATAGAGGGACATTTCATGGGCAACCTGAGACTAGTAATCATGAGCATAGATCTCTTTTTATCAATGGCAACAATGGCAATAACACGCCACCAAGATCTCCTCCAAGACCCACTTTTGGTAGAGGCTGATGATGAGATTTCTAGTGAGGATCTTATGAGATTTGAACAAGATTTGGTCTCCCAATGAATGATGCATAAGCTTTTAGAGCATAATGGTGATCAATATTTTCAATATATGACTTCTAGAGGATACAAGCTTCCTCTCGGCTATGATGTCAGACAAATTGTCCAACAAAGAGTACCAACTGAATTGGAAGTCCTTCAGGAAGAACTGTGTCTGACAAATCAACGCCTTACCCAAATGGCAATAGACAGAGAGCCTCCAAAGGTCTCTTTTGTAGAATCAATTTGTGCTCTTCCCTTTGATATGAGTCTATACATGGTCCCATTTCCTAGGGATATTGAGGTTCCCAAATATGACAAGTATGATGCAAATGGTGATCCCCATGACCATGTGCGTCACTTTTACGCTATTAGCATGGACTTTCTTTATGAAGACACATTTCTTCTATGATTATTCCCTCAAAGTTTAAGAGGCCAAGCTTTGGAATGGTTTGCAAAATTGACACCACCTCTTAAGACTTTTGATGAGTTGGCTCAGTGATTTACCCAGCATTATTCTTACAACATCCAACAACCTATCACCGTGATAGATCTTGGTAATCTAAGACAACATAAAGGTGAGCCATTTGCAACTTACTTACAACATTGGAGGTCATTGTATTCTAGGTATCCTCATCAGTTACCCGAGAGAGAAAAGATTGACCTTTTCGTCAACACTCTTGTGCCTGAGCTATATTATGATTTAAGGAAACAACTGTTCTCTTCTTTCAATGACATGGTTGAAAGTGCATATCAAATTGAGGATGTAGCTATAAGAAAAGGGGATATTGTTATTAATAAAGATGCTAAAGGCAATGGCAAAGACAAGAACAAACCTTGGAATAAAAACAAGTATGTTGTTAATGATGGGGTTGTTGACGCTCCTAAAGATAAAGAGCCTCCTTTCAATCTCTCCAATGCTATCTATGTAGCAAAACAACAAGAAGCTACCAATGCTCACAGTGCTCCTAAACCTCAATATGTAGATAATCCTAAGAAGTCATTTCGAAAGCGAGTCTATACCAAGTTGGCAGAACCTTATGATGTGATCCTTAAGACTTTGGTTGATAATGGATATCTTATGCTTCCTAATAAACCTAGTAACTACAATCCACCTGTTAGACCTGATTGGTGGAGAGAGGATCATTACTGCCATTATCAGAGAAACAAGGGACATCTGACAAACAATTATTTTAAGCTTAAGGATGCTATTCAAGATCTCATTGATAATAACACAATTTCCACTGATGGCTTAACTAAAAATTTTGATAACACAACTTTCAAGGATCCTCTACCTAAGTATGATAAGGGAGAAACCTCTCAAACACATAAGAAGAATCATGATGGAAAGATCAATTACACATATCCTTCTAATATGCCTATGATTAACATGGTAGAGCCCGTTGAGAGTGTTCTAATGATGAGGTCTCAAGATGATAATAGAGCCAATCATGGTAAGCCAAAGTTGGTCTTGCAAACACATGGTAGTTCATCTTCTTGAAGTGAGACACTGAATGCTATTACTAGGGAGCAAGCCAAGATTGTCCTTAAAACTGTGCAAGATCCCAAGCAAGCTTTGCCTTCCAAACAAGCGGCTCCTTTAGCCACCCTTAGCTATGATCTTGTCCAACATTTGCAAAAGACACCAACACATATATATATCCTTGAGTTGCTTCGGTTATCCCCTTCACATAGAGAGATTCTTGATGAGGCTCTATGTACAACACGTGTTCCCGATGACATTGATCCAGATCAATTTTAGGCTATGGTCAACCACATTTCATCTCCGCTATCTCTCTCCTTTTCTGCAGAAGATGACATATCTATTGCTCACCCGCATAATCTAGCTTTACACATTGAAGTTCTGGTCTACAATACCCAAGTCCTCTGAGTCCTGATAGACAATGGTGTAGGGTTAAATATTGTTTCTTTCAATGTCATACAACAGTTGGGTTTGTCAGAATTTGCTATGGATTCTAAGAAGAAGATTACTATAAAAGCTTATGATGAAGTGGAAAGATCTTCCAAAGGTCTTGTCACATTGCCTATCCGAGTGGGCCCTACCACAAAAGATATTAACTTCCAAGTATTGGACATTCCACTTGCATATAACATTCTTTTGGGTCATCCTTGGATCCATGACATGCAGGCTATTCCTTCCACTTATCATCAGTGCATCAAATTTCTGTACAATGGCACTAAAGTTGTGATTCCTGGAGACTATACTATTGCTATTAATGCTCTTGTTTCTACTGAAAAATTTGTTCCTCACAATGAACCTTCTTTTGATCCTAGTATGTCTCTAGTTGCTACTAAGAAATCACTTAAGATGATGAGCCTTGGTATGGGTGAATATATGCTAGATTCCTTTGCTTCTATACCTGTTTCTCCTAGGTCATATGGGAAACCTTCTGATAAAATGAAGCCTTCCACTTCTACTATGGTGATCTTTGATACTTTTGTTCCTTCATCCATTCCTTTAGAAGTAGAAAGAGAAGAACAAGATATTCAAGAGTGGATCTATAGAGAAGATTCCAAAAATATTCCCATGCTTAGTAATTCAAACACAGATACAGATGAGTCACCACTACACATTATGGCTTGCATGGGAGATGATCTTCCTTCTACTTCACTTCTTTGGGGAGAAGAATGTATATCTACTGATGATATGGCTGAGGCCTCTATGTCTAGAACCTATATGCCTAAAGAATCATTGCACTATGATAGACAACGTCAGAACATTGCATGACGGCTACAAAGAGGTGATCTCTCACATAATCACATGAGTATCTCTACTTCTTGGCATCTTAATCCTCTTCCAGAAGATTCTTCCATGATCAATATGGATGTTGATGTAGTTCATACCTCTCATAACCATCTCGATGTACTCGATGAGTCTCGTGAAGGGTCTGATGGGTTTGTTCCCCGTATTGCCTTAGTAGACTATGTTGGTCCTTCTATGCAAAATCTAGATCTAGCTACTTTTGGAGTTTACCCTATAGGCTCAACTTCTCTTGTTACCAAAGATGACACCCCTCACATAAATACTGTTGAACCAATCACTTCATTTCATCTCACATCAACACCTATTACTTCTTCCACAAGCGAACTAGCAACAAAAATGATTGAATCAACAATCAAGTATCACAGTCATCAAGTCAAAAGAAAAGAACAATGGTCAGATGGAAAAAACCACATTGTGGCGGTATTCGCACCTAAGAAAAGTAAAAATAAAAATCTGCTAAAAAATAATGATTCTCAAATAAAAGATGACAAGCTAATTCTCTACAAAAAAAAGGTGCACTACTTCAAGCATGATCTCATATCTGGTATACTTCAGCCCATTCCTAAAGCTGAGAACAAAGTTGCTAATGCCTTGGTTACTTCAACATCCATCTTACGAATGAAAAAGCATAAATTTCACTTCAAGTTCCTGGTGGATGAATTATGCTATCCTGCTCACAAATCTTACAATCCTACCATCTTTTCATATCTTCGACCTCATTTTCTTCCTGACAATCCACCACGCCATTCTTTCTGCCATCCCTTACACTTTGCCTTTGTCTCTGGTGACTTGTATAGGAAGGGTCTAGACAAAACTCTCCTTAAGTGTCTAGAAATAGAAGAGTTAGAAAAAGTGCTAGCTGAAATCCACGATGGCATATGTGGATCACATTCTAACAATCCTCCGCTAGCTCAGACATTGCTTAGGGCTGGTTATTATTGGTTATCTCTTGACTATCTCTTGCCTTCTTGGCTCATCTATTCTTTGACGTAATGTGTTCCCAGATCGATCACACATTAGTCAAAGAGGGGCAAATGTAATCACCTAAAAATGGTCATCTAGACTATTAGCCCCTTTTGCTAAATCATAAATTGCTTATTCTAGATCAAATCCTGGTTCTATCATTTATTCAATTATTTTCTATGGGCTAACCATTTTATCCTAAGTCTTTATTTATTAAAAGGAATATTTCCTCCCCTTTTAATAAATTAAAAGCCCCCACTTTTCCTCTTATCCTAAGTTGCACAAATAAAACACTATTCTTATTTTATAAAAAGAGAAAAAAATAAAAGAATAAAAATCTTATTTAATTAAGAGAACATGCTCCCTTTTAATTAAAAATCTCTTTTAATTAAATAAAAAAATCTTTTTAATGGAAACCACTTTTCTAAAAACAATAAATAAATAATAAAATAAAAAGACTTTTTGTCTTCACATGAATGCACACTTTTCAAGGTGAGTGGAATATCTTTTTGCCTCTTAATCTCTTCCACATATCTTTTTTGCCTCTTAACCATGTCCATTGATTTTGCCTCTTCAGAATCTTGAGAACATGGATCAACCAAGATTTAATTTCCACCTTTGATAATTCTTTTTTGCCTCTTAATCTTGACCATCTATTCATTTCTAAAATCCTTTAAAAGGAGGCTCTCTCCTCATTCTTAATCACTCATCTTTTCCATCTCTTGCAAATAATCCATCTTTTGCATGATTCATCCTCTTGGAGTCTTGGCATCTTAGCATCTTGGAGTCTTGGAGCTTCTCAATCTTGGCATTTTGGAGCTATGCTATTCTTAGATCTCTCATATTGAAACATTGCATCATCATTTCATTTTTATTCTTGCATCATAGTTTAGTTTCATTATCATTGCATTCTTAATCTAGTTTCCTTTATGCTATAGATTAGCTCACATAGTTTAATTAGCAAGGATTTGTAATACTTCTATTTTTCATTTTTATAGCTTAGCTTGCATTTTCATTCTAGCATAGTATTGCATTGCATTCTCATTTAGATTTCTTGTGGATATTGGCATTCTTGCCCTTTTCTTTATTGAATCTCCCATTGCATGGTTTACTAGCAAGGTTATAGGCTTAATAGCTCTAGCTGAGAGCAAATTTAAAATACCCTTGCACTCCATACCTAGGGAGCTCTAGGTCACTTTCTCAAGGTTTCCCTCTCATGGATTCCCTTGGATATAATGACTTAGAGAAGTGCACTTTTTAGAGTACACACCTTCAACAAGGTTGTCCTCATTATCAAATTCTCTCCATATTCTAGATCTGTGGATTTGGATCGGGCATTGACACTCTAACTATCTTCTTCTTGAATCAATTGGTTCCTTCTCTCTCCTCCATCACAACTTAAGGCTTGTTTCTTAGGACACTTTCTTGGATTGCGCCCTACTTAGTTATAATTATAATACCTTGCTGTGAAAACACTTGGAAATCTACCTTTTCCATTGGGTCTCCATCCCCTAAATCCTCTTGTTGAACCAGAGTTTCCACCTTATTCCTAGTGGCTCGACTAACTTTGGGGTTTCTAAAATTATTTTCTTCTCCCAAAACTTCCTCTTCCTCTGAAGTTCCTTCCACCTCTACCACTACCAAACTTCTCACTTATTCTCTTCAATTCATCTTATTTCCTCAAGGCCATATGAAATCATTCATCTAATTTCTTAGGGTTCATCAAACACTTTCATCTTGAATACTAAATTTTACCTCATTCATGTATCTAGCAGATTTTTATTTCTCATCCTCATAGTGACATTCCCAAGTAAGCTTAAAATTATGGAATTCCTCCATATAGCAAGCCACACTCAAATTTTTTGTTTCAAATTATGAAATCTCCTATAGAGTTGCACTTCATAATTAGTTGGCATGAATTGTTCCTTGATCTTCATTTTCATCCAGTCCCAAGAGTTGATAAAATGCTCCTCCCCATATTTACTATTTCACCTTGAGTATAATTCCACCAATTCAAAGAGCTCCCCTTTCACTCAGTCTTATCAAATTTCACTCTCCTACATTCAGACACTCCTCTATACTCAAAGTAGTTATTTAAGGCATCTATCCATTCCACAACCTCCTCAACATCCATATTCCCACTATACATTGGGAGATCCATATTGACATTAGAAGATTTTTTTTTCAATGTCTTTAAGGCATTAATAAACCTTCTCTAATCCACAAGTATCTCTTCCACCCAAACTTGAGGTTCCCTCTCTTCATCTTCTTCTTTCTCTTTCCTTTTTATCTTTCCTTCTCCACCATAGCTGTAAAACTCTTTACCATCTGTTGGAACCTCTTGGCCACTTCTGCAGTCATCCCCTTTAGAGGCATTATGCTAGCCTCTCCTTCAATCTCACCTTCCAACATACACCAAGTACTTCTTCCTTGATAGTCAAACTAGCTCTACTACCAATATGATGTAGATGCCAACTCGACAAGTGGAACACTACTCAAGTTTTCAAAAACTCACCATACAACCCTTCCTTAACAAGGGTTACTACAATCAATCACAAAACCCTTAACTCCTTCAAGGTCTTCTTTGGCACAACAAGCATTTGATCTAATAGGAAAACAAAATGCGTTCACAAGATGGATTAGACAAACTCAGGGGCTCATATGTCCCATTCGATACATTACAAGCTCAATTTCAATAACTTATAAGACTTGTCTACTAGGAAAATTGTCACATAACCTTGTCACTTTGTGGTTTTGACACAACACTGCCATAATAGTTATGCATGCTCAAAATTTTATGTTTTCCTTTAATTTAGTACCAAAAAAAACACAACTACATTAAAAAACTAGACCCATCAACTCAATTCATAACACTTGCTTCACAACACAAGCCTAATTTCTACTAGCCCTATCCAAGCGGTATTTTTATTTATTTTTTATCACAATCCATTGACCATGGGCCCCATAAAGTTACCATCCTATATATCCTTTTCAGAATTATTAAACATATGCAAAAACCTATTTTAGGCCCTAAAAATTTATGGGAGAACAATTACTGATGTCATGGACCTAATAAGGCTAGTAGGCGTCCACTTAAAAAGGAAACCCATTCCAAATCACTTCCCCAACACAAAAAACACCTTGAACATATCTTCCTAATTTACAACATATAAAATCCAACATTTGTTAGTTACTAAATGATTTAATTTTAAGTTTTCAACTCAATTTGCACTCACTTCCTATTATCCTAGGTTTGTCAAATTGAGATGTGAGGCCTAGGGTTTGATGCCAATATTATCCATCATAGGAGATCACTCCAAAATGTTTAAAATATTTCAATACATACTTATACATAAATTTCCCCTAGGAATTAGGACTTTTGGTTGGTGGGAAGTCGGGTCCTTTTCACCATGAATAAAAGCCCTAGGTCTGTGAGGGTTTCAAACAAGTTTGAATTAAACTAAGTGTAACTTGCTTCAACCTGAATGGATTTTTTCAAAACTTTTTACAAATGAATGGTAACTCATAGGCCTACTTGAAATGTGCATTAGTGAATCCTACTAATATATACAACTCTATTCCATCCAACAAAAGTTATAGAAATTCGTGAAAATATGAACAATCTTGTATATTTGGAAATCAAAATTAAAAATCTTACCCATGCCTCATCCCAAAGAGGTATTTATAGAAAATTTTCAACTATTTAAACCATTTTCAACCAGCCATTTGATCTAGGTAGCTTTTAGAGTACAAATTGACAATTTCTCAAAGGTTGCTTTAGAACATTTTTGTGACTTTTCCATATTTTTATCTTTGAAATCTAGATTATCCTGATGACCTCTACGAGTTGATCATCAGATTGAACATGGCTTTAAACATGTAAAAACATGAAATCTACCATTTTTCCACACACTTAGGAATATTTGACCCATTTTGACCAATTAGGTCTTCACAAGGCAATTTAGGACCTTATGGCCTTTTTGCCTTAGAAATTGGTTTCAAAACCATACAAAATGGTTCATAGGAACTTATTAGAAACTTGGTTGAAGTAAAAAACAAAAAACCTAGTGAAAAGTCTTCCTAACCCATGTGTGCTCCTAAACCATTTTATTCGACACTACAAATGATAGGCATATTTTTTCACTATTGTGTGTCTTGAAATAGGATTCACATGATCCATTCCTTTTACCTTAGACATTACCCTTCAATCTCATTATGCATCCTAATGATTTTTTCCCTACTTTTTTAAGTCTTCCCTAGCTCTATGTCTACTAATCATACAATACTACCAATAAAAAAATTGGAAACAAGTTCAATTTCTTCATCAAAGTTGACCATAATAAGAGACCTTTCTCCTAGAGTGTTGGAAAATGATGATACAAGAGCACTAGGGATCAATTAAGGGCTCTGATTTATGGAAACACTTATGTTGGAGTGATCGCATGAAGTAAGTATAAGTGTGGGAGACACAGTCATGAAAATGACTAAGTACAAAATCAAAATAACAGTATTCTACAATATTGTTTTGGTTAGCGAAGATAGTATATGATGTATTATGGTTTGCAAACTTAGAAGATGACATGTTTGGATATGTAGGACCTTTAGTTAATGTTTCCCATGTTTTGGTGATGATATCAGTAAGATACAGTGATACAAAGGTATGCAAAGATAAAGAAACAATGAATCATGGCATATGAATAGTCACGATGATTGAGGGAAGGCTAAACTAAATGGTAACATGATAGGTCGGATGAAAGTTGTATATTTATGACACTTTGGTAATACAAGATCACTGACTCTACATTTATCATTTGTATATGTAATTGTTATGTTTTATATAGTATTTGAGAGTCACTACATGGCAAAATTGATATAAGTATAGATTGTTTTGTGGAAGTGATAAGTATGAAAATGTGTGATAGAGATGTGTATGGTATGGATGAGAATTTGGGATATTAGTAAACGAAGATAGAAAATGTGAGATTAGAGATTGATAGAGCTATAAATGGAACTTTCAAAGCATAGTAGATGCTTGTGTAGTTCACTAATTCAAGAACACTTTTGTAACAAAATTTTGATTGTAAGAGCTCTAAGCTCACCACACCTTTAACAAGGTTTTTGTATACCCCTAATAGGGTTTTATATTCCTCTAACAAGGAAATGTACTATGTAATATTCAACTCCTAATAGGGCTAGATCTCCTAATAGTGATTCAATATTTTAATACATAAGTTATGGGTACCATCACCACTAGGGTTTTCCCTTGTCCATGGTTTCCTTGAAAACAAATAATAGTGTTATGAGTTATGTGTTATATTTTTATATTCTTTTCATTTCAGCATCAGTATGGTTCATTTGTAATTAGTTTAAAAGTTTAAGTTGAAGTGTTGTAATACTGGGTCAGCCCCCTCCTAGTATTACTTAATCCTAACAATTGGTATCAGAGATTTTAGCCCTTAGAGAGAAAGCCTAATAGGTTAAGGGAGATCATAATGGATTCAAAAAGTTTTCAAGAGAACTTCGAAGTAGCACTTGATGACTTGGACAAAGAAAAGGCTAAGAGTGGTAAATTGAAATTCAAATTAAGAAGAGCATAAGGTTTGATTAAGAAACTTAAGGAGAAGATTGAACTTCCAAGAAGTCAGAGACAATACCTCATGCATAAGATCAAAGAGGATTTTGACAATGATACATGAGACCAAGTAAAGTAGTTGGAGCACGAAAAAGAACAAATTAATGTTCTGATGATTAAATAAATTCAACATGAAAAGATGCAAGATACAAAGTTGAAGAGACACTAAATGAAGAAAATGTGCAGATAGGACAAATGAAGACTGAACTTGACCACTACAAGGATAAATGTCAAGAATTGGACAAGTACAATCAGATCATAAAAAGTGAACTCACTTAATGCAAATTTCATATTGAGAAGTTATACATGAGCAGTGATAAAATTGATGAACAAAGAGAGAGATAGAAAACTAAAGGAGACATGACTGGAGTTGGATATAATGAAGGAGAATGTTCTAAGACTAATGATGAATCACATGAAATGAAGAATGAAGATAGATCCACTTTTGAAGAACCTAAAGATTAGATTGGACCTTTCAGAGGTAGATTCTTTGGATGTAACAAATTTGGACACATGAAAAGATATTGCAAAAGTCAAGGTCCTTTCAAACCCTTTACCAATTATTATTATAATTATTATGCATATGGACTTAAGAAAGCAAAATGTAGAAAATCTGACCAGTCAAGGAACAAACAAGATTACATCAAAGAAGAGTCAGCAACAAAGCTCACTACTACAAATGAAATAACCTTGGGCACACTATAAGGTATTGTAAGATGCAAGTTAATCAAGATAGAAGATCACATACATGTTTCAAATGTAACAACTTAGGATACATAGTGAATTTTTATAGGTATAATGGAATGAACAATAGAAGACGACCACCACCTATGGTTATAAAGAAGAATATTGATGACAATGGTAAAACTCTTAATGAGTACATGGGTGAGTTTAAGAACCATTTCAAGAAACCAGAAAATGAAGATGATGAGAAGATATGGAAGGTAAAATATTTCAATATGGCATTGGTTCAGGGAGAGACAGTAGATGCTACTATATCTTCACATGATGTTGGAATTACTACATCAACCTAGAAGATCGCATGGTGTTAGGAGGAGCATTGGATGTAGATAACAGATTATATCAAGCCCCTGATTATGTGGAATAAGATCATGCAAGCTTAGATATGGTATGTACAGACACTATAGAGATTATGTTTGTGATCACAACACTTGGAGATTCATATCCTATGATCATGAAATTTATGTTTGACTACACCGCATGCAAAGTTGAGCTACCTATGATTAATGCATTCACTCACCTTGTGATGGATAAAACATCTTGAAACATATCATTTCTAGACCTTTTTATTAGTAGCAACCAAGAAGAACAAAGTTAAGAACTACTACAACCATCTAGAAACTACATTGCATGATCATTTCAAGTAGAAATTTAGGAATTTGGTGTATTAAAGGTATTTAGATTATATACTCTACTAGAAGCTATGGATACACCTGTCATATTTGATGTTGTTGATAGACCAAGGTATACGTTTAAGAGGCACGCATTTAAGTCTTGTGCAGATGATCCAGAAGGAGCATTTTTTCAAACGCCATACGTCATGTTACACATTGAAGATATTAGGGCTTACATTCACTGCAAGTATGAGACCATAAGAGATACAAAAATCTATAAGGAATTAGGAGAGATGATAGATTCTGATGGTAAAATGAAAGAAGAGTTCAAAATTTTGGAAGAACAATCTATCGTTAAGTTAACCCTTATTAATGAGCTCTGTGAGACCGAATGGTTCAAGATCATTCTAAGAAGAATCTATGATCAATTCATTTGGATAGGAGAGAAACTTGTTAAGATATGTAGCTAGGTGACTCATGAAATAACCATATTGGACAATACTGGAGCCCTCCCAATAGCAGAGAAGAATACCAAGAAACAAGTAGAAACCTTAACTCATTCTAAATGGGATAAGAGAGCAATGATTGTGAATGGAATCTTTCAGAAATATGTGAAATTGGTAGCACTGCTACTAGGATATAAGTTGTACTATAGAAGCAAACCTAATTATGTGTCAGTAAGGGTAATTATGATGGCCTATAGAATGGTGAAGGAAAACACCATATATAACTTATGCGAAATCCTAGCACAATAGTTCTTGGAGAATGTGAGTTTTTTCAAGAAGGACAAATCAAAATCTTTCAGGTTTTGTTCAATCTTATTACACATCTACATTCACATTGTACACAAATTTCCTAGAATGGACTCTATATCATGGAAAGATAGTATACCTACTAGCATATAGATATCAATGATCCTTAGAAGATAGAATAAAGATTGGGTAGATGGTGAATTATTTGTAATGATTAAGATCCTTCAAAGGAAAATGAAGGAGAGATACATAATACATGAGGAGTTGGTAGAGAAGTATAAAGACATAATTTGTTTCATGGTTGAAACTGACTATTTGTGCTTTGAAGAAGTAGAACCAAGAAAGAAATGGTGCTACCCTATGGGGTACGAGGTCAGTTATGAGGTTCTCACAATGCAGGTAGAACATGTACTAGTAGATGAGATTGACAAATTTAAAGAGATATGGGGAGCTTACTTGGAAAAGTCTGAAAAATTTAGAGAAGAACATGAAAAGGGAACAAGAAAGAAAAAAATACAGAAAATGGTTGATGGCATTGTTGTGAAGGAAGGAATTAATAAGGAGAAACTAAAGGAAGTAAGGACAAAGATGTCAGAAGGATCCTCTAGCTTGGCAATTGAGGCACCTCTTCCTTCTGAAGAAGAAAATATAGTAAGTCCTACTCTTGATATAATTGATCTATCAATTATACATGAGAAGATTGCACAATAGGTTGCACCTACGAGAACACCTGGGAGATCTACAAGATCTAACAAAACAAGCAACCATAAGAAACAAAAGGTAGAAGTAGAAACAAAGATGAAAGAGGAAAAATATCTAAAAGAAGCTACAAGATTTTTCAAAGCTAGATATCAAGATGTTATAGAAGAGGATAATAAGAGATGGAAACTTGAAGACACTGAATAGGTATTATGAAAGGTATGACTCTAAAAATTAGTCAGTAATTGAGGACATAGTAACTGAGCACTTGTTAGTCTACAAGAAGAATTTGCTAGAAATAGAAGGGAGTATTCCTAAGGACTTGTATAGCAAGTTGGAAATAAGAAAATAGTTAGCACATTCTAAGGATGAGACTATATGAAATAAGGCTATTGAAGACATGTTTCCTATAGTCTCCATACAAGAGAGGGAGAGAATCATTAAAGATTTGAAACATCTATTGAGAACAAAGGCCAGACTTGTAAAGATAATGGCAAGGAAATATGATGAGGTTATAGAAGACACACAAAAAGTAATTGGACCAAATTATTATGTGCGAAATTCCTAAGAAGATCTCACCTCCAAAGGTTACCAAGCCTACACGTTTAGAAATGGGAGAATCTCTAAGATAGCTAAAGAGAGTGAGCAAGCAAGAAAAGTTGACAAGCAACTAGACTTCTTTGTTTCTGGCATGCCTATATCACTAGACACCTTCACTTGATGAAAATGATCCATTTCAAGACAAACTAGATAGTGCGATGATAGTAGAAGAGGAAAGACATAAATAGGAAGAAAAACATGAAGAGAAACAACAAGAGAAGGAGAAACAACAAGAGGAAAAGAAAGAAAAAGAGACGAGAATAGAAAAAGAAAAAGAGGTAAGAATTGAGGTTAAATGAGAACCAGATACCTCCTCCACCCTATTGTTGGAAAGTATGGCAAAACCAGTGAGCACTGATGTGAAAAGCATAAATGAGGATAAAATCATGAGGTTATCCTTCATGACATTTGCTAAGGCAAAGGAAATGTCAGAACAAAAGGGGGATAGGAAGGTAAAGGTGATTGCTAGGGTAGTAGAGACTCTAAATAAAATACTCCCTACACCTCTCACATTTCAAGGAAAGGATGATGCAGAGAACTTAATTTGGCATTGGACAACTTTGACAACCATTTTGAGTCATTGCTGAAGATCGCCGAGGATAAGGCTGAGAATTGATACTTAAAAAGAAGTTGAAGGAAGTTTTCCAGTCCATCTCATGTGACTTGGGCATTCTAAAAGAAACCACAATTAAGGCTAAAAACTATGTTACAAAAGGAAGAAAGCTCTATAGTTATTGCATCAATCCTAGTAGACATGTTAAGAAT
>BSBK01002481.1:187500-223119 GCA_027943335.1 Chamaecyparis obtusa
TGTGGAAGGCCCAGCTTCCACACCATCACCCTGAGGAACTGGCAACGGCAATGGCGGCGGCTTGAATCTCGTGGGCTGAAAGATTTTAACAGTTGATAATAGGGTTGTTTATGTATAATCTTGTACACTATCGATTAATATCTTCAGATACGTGCACTTCAAAAGTGTAACATCTAATACTTGCAACAAGATTCTTTTATGTAGGTAGATCAACTATCTACATCCTCAACTATAAATATAATAATTAATATTTACTCTACATAAAAAACAATCTTCAGTCTCCAATCTTCATTCAACCTATAAGTTAAGTTAAGTATTGTTTTCACCTTTTCGACTACGAAAATATATATAAATCCCCTTCTTTCAATGTGGAACCTCCATGATATCAGCTACAAGTTTTTACCCATATAAGACTAAGAGAGATTTACAACATGAATTATTGCTCGAATACAATCTAATTCGATACTCAAATGATTGCCCGTGACATTTATTACTTTTTAAAAATATATCAGTGCAGGAGATTCGACCTCGTTAGCAACCCCACAAGCAATCTGTTTCGATAGTTGAATATGATTGTGGCGGCAACAGTGTGGATCCTGCTCGACGTCAGCTACAGTTCCTTTACCATACAAGAGTCCATGGATTCCACATCGGCCACCTTCTAGAATTTGATTTTATTGCAAGCGCCATTAATCCATCATCTTTCCTACTTAATAACAAAAATACACTTGTTTACAAATGTGTCAATGGGCGGTTGAATACTTATCATTATGCCTACTCTGGATATACGATGAAAGGAATGATTCGTATTGGGCAGAGTGATGAGGAGGAAGAAGCATCCATGAGAAAGATAAGGGAAATGTAAACACGGTTTACATTCATTTCAAGTTTGTTAAAATTTATATTCTCTGATTTTCTTAAGGCATGCTATCAGAATGGTATTAGAGCAATTAAATTTCTGTTATTTTTATAAATTGTTGTTTGCTGTTTAAGATCCTGTGATACTGAGGACGGGAATCGATTGCACAAGTTTGTGACTAGGGTTATTGTCTCCATCAGATAAGGTGCTTTTAATAATGGAGTTTCCATCTGGTAAAATTTGTTCCCTTTAATTTGTTCTCTTTAATTTGTGTTTGTTTATCCTTATTACAGCAAACCATCATGCCGAGCAGAGATATTTGTGAAAACCCCCGTTTCTGTTAAAGGGAATAAATTTTAGCAAATGAAAACTCCATTATTAAACTGATTACAGAAAATTTATTTATTATAATATCTGTACCATCATGCCATAATCTCTTTTCCTCGGAACCTGATTTCTCCTCCATCATCAGACATATTGCCACAAGTCTAGTGTTTTTGTTAACTATTCAAATTTGTTATAAAGTTCTATGTGGGCCAATTTTTATTACCCTTATGTAATCGCCTTCAGCTTTTGACAGTGGATTAAACTATCAAGAGATTTTTACAGACATTTAAACATAAGAGATTACTTGAAGAAACCAAAAATATAGAATCAGCCTTTTGAACGGAAGGTCAATTTAAACATCAGCATGAAGACAGTCGTACGACTATGAACCAATTTCATCCACCAATTGACACTAGATTTCCAGTTCAATAAACCTTCTGGAGACTTCTTTATGCCGTTGAATGTTCTGGTTTACAATGAGCTGTAATGGCAATCACTACTGAAGTTCGTAGATTTGGAGGATGAAGTGGAATAAATTTACAGGTAATGTGCTTCAGTGTCCTCTGATTCGCAGCTTAAATTCAAGTAATATGTGGAATCTGAACACCAAGGTCACATGCAAACCGAGTTATTCATAGTGTACGTGTGGGTGACAGTATGTTGAGTCATCCTGAGTACACGAATATAAAACGGTTTCGGTGGTCTCCACCACAATGGAGATGAAGAGGAACTTCCGGTTACTTTTTGTAGATCGAACTTTGTTACGTTTGACTGCTGACTTAAAGTTATTGTTACTGTAAAATCAACCATTTGCTTATATGTTGGGACTATTGCAGAATTAGATTTGATTATTTCGTATACGTCACACTTACAACATATGTATCTGTTATATCTTACAACACGTGTGCTTCTGGCCTAGCTGCCGGTGTGGGGTGACTTTTTCCTTGATCTCTTTTTTATGAATAATTGTGCTGGTCTAAGTGTAATTTATATTTTGCTAAAAAAAAAAAGTTTGTCAATTTTTTTATTGATTTTTTATATAATTTATTCTTTTATTTCATTCAATGTTTTTTTTTAAAAAAATTAAATAATATATTTGTGTGTCTCATTATGATTCAGGTGCGGGAATTTAAGGGTGATCATCAAACAATTAAAAATAATTTATACTAGAGAGTTTAAATAAAAAAAAATCAACTTCCTTTATATAATAATTTTCTTTTACTTAGCTGTATAGACGTTTCAAGAAATTTTACATAAAGGAACTTTGTGGATCATTATATTTTTAAAAGTAATTTCCATTCAATTAGAAAGAAGGGAAAAATAATTATGTATGTGAAAGATAATTTATTATTATTTTATATTACTTTAAATTCAAAATGTGTTCGAGACAAAAGAATATAATGTAAGATTTAAAATGTTTTTGATAGAAAAAGCAGCAAGAGGGTGCTGGCCCGCGGAACAAAGGGACTAGAAGCACATTAATAGCACATTAATGGCACTAGTCAAAGCAGATACAAACATTTTAACAGCAAACTCACCAAGTCTAATCTGCCCCTATCAAAAATATAAATCACTATACTAATCAAAAAGATTAAACCAGAGTACTTAAAACGCAGAGTAGCAATTAAAATAATAGTCATAAGCCACACAGGGCTGCACCAAAAGCTAGATAAAATGACTTTAAACCCAAACGCAAAATAGGGGAACCGAGGGCCAAGCCCAGTAAAAAATAAACAACTCATGACCACTAGCAGTTAGTTCTTTCCACTATCCTCGTCCACTTCCAAACTGCCACCCGCTAGCTTTTCCTGCACAGTACAGAGGGTCATAGCCGAAGCATGCATGACCTTCAGAGAAAATTTGTTAGTCATCATGCAGTGATGTTTCAGTTCCTGCATATTCTTTTTTATGTCTACAATCTCCTTGTCCATATCAAAGAACCTCATGTTGAGAGTGCCTTTAAATTTGTTTTTATAAGCCATAACCTCGGTATTGTACTCAAAGGTAGGGGGCTTATCCTGGGGATCATGAAGAGGACTCAGGGGCGGGGTAGAGTTACAAAGGATTTCCATGGTTTGCTGGGGGTTGGGCGGGGGAGTGTTACTAGTCCTAATAGGACTCATGTGATCATCTGAGGAACCCTTCAAGGACTCATTGGTGTGAGAGTCATTTTCAGACAGGGACTTCTCTCTAGAGACCGCATCCATCATTTTGGTTTTACACTGCTCCTTCACAATTCTATTAGACCTTCGGTGACCTGAGCCACTTAATTCAATCTCCAGATTAACCTGGCTCTCCACCATTCTCCATTTTTTGGGTCTTCGTTCGGTCTCAGGAGTACTATCAGACTCCTTCCGATCTTTATTCTCCATAGATTCAGAGACATGAGACTCCTCCTGACCCTCCTTCCTATTGAAAGGTTTTTTAACACATTTTTTGGGGGTTCTACCCTCTTTAGCACCCAGCTCAGACTCCTAGATAACCTGGATGGACTGGGAGGTGGAATGAGTGGGATCTTCAGTTTTGGTCGGGGACTCCTCATGGGTCATCTCTTGGATAATCAAGGGGGGGGGGGGGGGGGGGTTGGGGTGGTGGGCAGATAGCCTTGTGGAAGTGGTAAATGCAGAGGAGGCCCTGATGGAGAAAAGGGATTGGTTTATCAGGGTTCTCCTTAATATCCAAGATATTACTTTCTATGGAATGCAGAAGATAGAAGGGTGTGGAAATTAAATCCTTATTTCTAATATGATTTAGGAATGGTAATTGGTAGTAGTAGAACACAGTGAACTTACCTTCAAGCATAAAATACTTCATCACAATGAGACAAATTTTTGGCCAGAAGTACGACAACTCTTCCTTGTTAAACACCCTTGCTTCTTCACCGGATTCTTACCCTCCTTGAAAAAATGGTTAAGGCTAGTAGGGTTGGGAGTCCAACTGGTCTTTTTGTATTTCCTCCCCTCCATAGAGAGGTTTGTCGCCTTCTCAATGACCTCTTCATTAATCTAGAAGTGGATGCCACCAACTGAGAAAGTCCAATTGTTCCAGGATGAGACAGATTGTTTGGAAATTTGCTCATCATGCCCACCTTTCATGCGCTCCATAAAACCCCATATGCCACTTTCCTTGCACTAGTGGGTCACCAATGTGTCATTGGTGAAAGCCTCATCGATCTTGTCAGGTTCGATGCAAAGAGTGTTGCCTCCCATTTCAATGCTCCACCTCTCCAGTGCTAGAATATCCTAAAAACCAAAGAGTCGAGCTTATTGGCAGATCGTAAATAATGACTTGTTTTTGCGTGGCCATTTCAAGGAAAGATTATACTTAAAATGATGGTCTTAGGTGAAATATTGGGAGATGGGCTCCTTACAGCCAGATCTAGTGGATCTCTAGGTGCCATTAATAGCAATAATGTCAAGGATGCACTTGCCCTTATTAGCCAAGTAAGCCCACTGATTCAGACAGCTCTCCCTCCACACATTTGAAAATTAATTATGATTCTCTATGGGGTTTTGGGTTCTCCTTTCCCTAATCACAAAAATCGTCAGAGCATGCCAACACGTGATCCAAGAAGGATTCTTAATGAATATGACAACTTATCTCATTTTAAATTTTAATAGTCATTTCTCCTTCGATGAGTTGCTGAGTCACCATAGGTAGATTGTTGATCACCCTCCAACTATTAAGTTTAATTTTCTTTAGGCCTATGGCTGCCAATGAGTCAACAACCAAATTCCCCTCTATGTACTTGTGCCCAATAGTCATACACTGGAAGCTGTTGAGTAGCTCACGGATCTCTAGCACAATAGATCTAACCCACCACTCCGCATTAGCTCCACTTTTGACAGCCTCAACCACCAGTTTGGAATCCCCCTCAATTTTCAACAATTTGATGTTCATTTTGGTTGCAAATTTGATCCCGCATAGAAGGGCCATTCCCTCTGCTTGGGGTGGCAGTGTCGTTAAGGAGTGGCAAAGCATAAGCCAATAGGCATGTGCCATTATGATCTCTTAGAACACCACCCCCACCCTAGCCAAGATTATTTACAGCCCCATCAAAGTTTAATTTGGTCCATCCTCTGAGAGGGGCGATCCATCTAGTAGCATTTCTAACTATCCATTTAGCATCGGCAAACCTAGAGAAACCAGCTAGGAGATTCCAACTGTCTACAATTCTAACCTCCCAGGCAGTAGGAGGAATAGAGGGAAGCTTCCACTTAGCCACCCTAGTGTTTTCACATAGGGACTTAGTTCCAATATAGAGACAAGTCTCAGACTGGTTACTAGCCTCTCTGAAAATCTTGTTGTACCTTTCCTTCCAAATATTCCAGTAGATGTGAGGGGGCAGCATTCGCCAAAGGAGTTGGAGGAGGGGGTGATTGGAGGGAGATCTCCAATTATTAAATTGATGCACATCTCTGCCCAGGGCCCACGAGATACCCAACTTGCCGATTACCTCTTACCAAATGTTGGTGGCATAATTATAGTGGATAAATAGGTGATTCACTGTTTCCTCCTCCTTCTTACATAGGACACATCTGTTCGCCATGGAGAAGCCCCTCTTTATAAGATTATGCTGGGTTAGGACCTTGCCATGCATGAGATTCCACCAGAAAAAAATTATTTTTGGTCTGAGTTGAGGGATCCACACCTTCTCCCAGTCCCTCGGATTATAGGGAGAAGGTTTAAAATGTTTTGTTTAAGATAAATGTGTGATCAAGTGAAGGAATGATATTTTAATGTAGATAAAGTTTTGTTTTAGATCTTTGAAATGATTTATAAACAATTGAAAAAATAAGGATAAATATATATGTTTTACATTTCATTTCTTTAAAGTCACAACAAATTCATATTATTATTTAGATTCATAATCCTTCTACAGTGGGGTGAAATGTAGAATCACAAATTTCATACCCCCATTTATAATATTTCCTACACATTTCTAACAATTTTAGTGTAAATTACCCTAGCATCTGAGTAAATCTATTTTGGCCCTTGCATTGGCTTTTTCCCTCTAAGGATACTCAATATCATTTCGAGAAGCTATCTTCTAGCTTCATCTTTTCATTAGCCATGTATTACCTTTTCCATATTTTAATTTTTAGTATGATTTGTCTAAAAAATAGAATGTCATGCTAACATCCACATGTTGCACATTTTTTCACCAACATCCCAACATCTAAATGCCAGTCTTGCACATGATTTCCACTTGGATCACACTTTTTTCTTTGGAAACACTTAGAATATTTTAGAATGGCCTAGAAACCTCTTTCTTTCTATACAAGTCTCTAATTTTCTACATCATGTTCACATATCAATATACATATCTCTTTTAGCTTTCTCTAGCATTGCTCTCTCTCTCTCTCTCTCTCTCTCCCTCTCTCCTCTCTCTCTCTCTCCTCTCTCTCTCCTCTCTCTCTCTCTCCTCTCTCTCTCTCTCCTCTCTCTCTCTCTCTCTCTCTCTCTCTCTCTCCTCTCTCTCCTCTCTCTCTCTCTCTCTCTCTCTCGTATGGAGGTTTATTAGGAGCATTAAAATGCATGATGGTTTGATTGAATTCTAGTTGTTTCATTTTTATTCATCTCTAAATTACTTATTATATTTTATTATATTTCTAGAATTTGGATTTTGTAGGTTACCTAAAGAACAAACCTAATTTTTTTATAAATCTTGAGTCTTTTCTACTAAAGTTCATACTAGACTATGGTGCATCATGCAGACTTTAACATGTTGCAGTAACATCCTTGCCTGAGAATTTTTTATTTGGACAAATGATTCTATGGTTTCTAGTCATCCCATTTCTGTTAGTATAATATTATTGTCATTTATCTATAATAAAGTATCTCATTGGTTTAGCTAGTTGGAGATCTAGCTAAATGTGTGTTGGAAAACTCCTAGTGAGAGGAACATAATTTCCTTTTTGTAGGGTCAAATTTAATATTGAGGAGTTTCTAAGGTATAAGAAGATGCCCCTTTACACTCTTTAATATTAGAAATTTTAACAAAAATGTGGGATTTAGTTAGGGGTAGAGGGGTTCAGACTAGTACGAGGGGATAGAAGAAAATAAAAATTATAGATTCTATACATAAGCTCTTGATAAAGAGGAATCCATCCATTAGCACAGGAAATATACACTGACTAAGACAACAAAGAGGTTATCAAGAAGAATCTAATAGCTTGACCCCATGCCTAAAAGGATAAATAATTTATAATAACTAAAATTAAAACAATTAAACCTACTCTCTTGTGTTATGCACTTCATTGAGTCCATCAACAACTTTCTATTCTCCTAGAAAACCCTCCCAATTGAGCCTATTATAGAAATGAGGGATTTTCTCCCTTAATATTATAATTCTTTTAAAGTCCTATTTATAGTCAGCCTTGGAATTATAACCACCCAAAAATGGTCATCTAGACTATTAGCCCCTTGATAGCATTATTTGCTAAAATCATCAATTGCTTATTCTTGATCAAATCCTAGTTCTATCATTTATTCAATTATTTTCTATGGATTAACCATTTTATCCTAAGTCTTTATTTATTTAAAAGGAATTTCCTCCTCTTTTATTAAATAAAAAGCCTCCACTTTTCCTCTTATCCTAAGTTGCACAAATAAAGCATTATTCCTATTTTATAAAAAGGGGAAAAATCACTTTTTGTCTCATATGGACACAAAAGTCAACTCTTATTTTCCCATTGGAGGATATTTGTGCACATGGATTGCTCTTCTTTCAAGCTCCACCATTCATTAAATCTTTTGCCTCTTAATCTCCATGGTCCATTCTTTCTCATTTCTTATAAAAGGAGAGCTCTCTTCTCATTTTTAGATCCATCTTTTGAATACTAACCTTATGCTCCACGATTGCTTGGAGACTTTGGATCTTGTTGAAGACATTCTTGCATCCATCTTTCCTTTCTTGCATCTTAGCTTCATATTTATGCTTTCCTAGATTAGTTTCATTTCTATGCTCTAGATTAGCTCACATAGATTAATTAGCTTGGATTGTAACACTTGCATCTTTCTTTTCATAGCTTAGCTTTCATTTTCATTCCTAGCATAGTTTCATTTCATTCTCATCTTGATTCTTGAGGATATTGGCATTATTGCCCTTGTCTCATTGAATCTCCCATTGCATGGTTTACTAGCAAGGTTATTGGTTGAATAGCTCTAGCTGAGAGCATTCTTAAAACCCTTGCACTCCATGCCTAGGGTGCTCTAGGTTGCCTTCCCAAGGTTTCCCATTCATGGATTCTCTTGGAAGCAATGGCTTAGAGAAGTGCACATTCTAGTGTGTACATTTTTTGCGCCCACCGTGGGGCAAGACAACTCTATTTTGTCCTTCTTTTCTTGCATTTTTGTTGCAAGTTTCAACTTTTTTTTATTTTTTTGTGATTTTCGTATGCTATCCGTACTTCTATGCATCACTGTTATGAAATCTTGGGTGAGGTTTCTCACTGTATCATGTGAAGATTTTTTGTTTCTAGCACTTCTACACGCGATAAAAGTGTTTTATCGTGTGGGCCTATGTACTTTCTCGCGTGAGCCCTTGTACTTTCTCACGCAAACCTTTGAAATTTCTCATGCATGGTTTGGTACTTTCTCACGCGGCCAGTACTGTGTCGCGTGACATTCAATGATAGACAGAGACTAGAATTTCAAATTTGTTAATTTTCCTTGCTCTTTTCAGTTTTCCTACTTTTTAAAAAAATTTAGCAATTTCAGAATCCGTGCCAGTCCAAAAAATTGGCACCCTTTTTTGAGAAATTTTCACATACAGTATCAAAAATTGAAGTGTGATATATCATTGGAAAGCTCTTTTCGAGCCTAATCCAACCATGCTGGTTCCATTTTCAAATTTTGCCATTTGATTAGCTATTTTACTTGCAGATTATCTAATTTTTGATGTGCTAACCATTGTGGAGCTAACAAGTTGTGCTTGTAGGTGCCTTCATTTCTTGAAATATTTTCTTAAAAGAATGCATGTCAAAGCTCCAAATGCACAAGGGCTACTAATGGTTTTTGCAGGGCTGCCCACAGCATAAAAACCAATCAAGTGCTTGTTTAATTGCTTTCATTTTGAGTGCGGCATATACTAGTTGCTTCATTTCTTAGGCACTTGTTGTAGGAGTCTTTTGGTGGTACGAGAGTATGCTCTTCACACTTGTGGTGAACCATAAATCTTGACTCACTTCTAGATCTTGAAAGAAAGAGGGTAATTAAACTTTGCTTGGTGTGTTTGAGAGAGATTTTTGAGCTAGGAGAGTATGCTCTTCACCCTTGAGGTGAACCAGAAATCTTGAACCTCAAAAATGAATCCATTCTTTGTTTAGTTCTAGAATCCTTTAGTGGGCCTACTCTTGAGCAATCAAGAGGAACGACCCAAGTGGGGACGAGCTAATACTGAGCTATTCTGACCCACTATAAACTCAAGGCTATCAAGGACACAAAACCTTGGTAGACATAGTACTCATCTTCGCTTAATGTGAGTACTTGTGGGATTGTGACCATGAGGAAAATGTTGAGCAAGAATGCTTAAGGTACTCTTGTGGCCGTGAGGTCTGTTACTTGCTGCAAGGTAAGGAGTCCCTTCAGGGAGAAAGAGGAGTATTATGAATGAAATCCCTTACTAAGAACCATAGATAGAAGATACCCCATTTTTTCGCTTAACATCTTTGTGCAAGGATTGATCCTAGTGGACTAAGCTAGATCACCCCAAGACTACTCACCATCTGTGTTCCTTTGGTTGTGCCATTGGCACTTCCATGACAAAGCCAACATCTATTGTGGGTAACCACTTTGTGTGAGGTGATGGGACATCAAGTGTGGGCCAAGTTGTTAAGTATTGAGCCTTTGTCCTTCTAGGCTAGTAAGTGCTTGAAGTGTTCTCAATGTGATCTACCCATGCAAATGTTCTCGAACATTAAACATCACGGTAGTGCTCATATAATTTATCATTTTGATATCACAATTTCTTGTCTTGGCAAGGTTGCTTTCACCCTTGTGCAAGTGTTCTATGACATGTTTGATCACTTACTATTTGCAAACTTGTCTATTTCTTGATATTACTGTGCTTGAAGCCAAGAAATTGTACTTGACAACTTACAACATTGACCAAATTGCTTTCAAAATTGAGGTTCTTGCGTTCACTGGTCAAGAGTCATATGATACTGAAACATCATTGCACACCCTCAATCAAGAGTCCTGAGTTATTCTGCTGTCCTGCTGCTATTGCAATCTGGAGTCGCTAAACTTGAATTTTAACCTGTCACAGAGTATCTTTCCTGTTCTTACCTAAAGCTAGTTTGTTATCTTCATGCTTAGGTTTGTTCTAGACTAAAAAAAATGAGCTAAAAATATTGGGTTTGAGCCTAACAAATGCTACTCTTGATCACTTGTCATACCACGGTTACCTATATAGCTACTTGCTAATCGAGCTTCTTGCTCATCTCTCAGCTTGAGTCAATTGATTACTGTAAGGTCTTGAGCACTTTTGACTAGCCATCTCTACTGTTCTATCTTGACAAGTGATCTTCATTAGCTTTTATTATCTCAATATCTGAAAAACTTTGTCTCATTCTATTATTCAACCAACAATTCTTTTCATTCTGGTTACAACTCGGTCTCAATTTGAGTAGGAGAGTCACCCTCTATTCAATTATACATAGTTACCTTCTCCAACTAGATGCTCATGAGAACCAATTAGCACCAATAGTTCTAGTCCTAACCAATCTGAGGATTCTAAGGTCACCCTATGGTACAAAGGAGGCTTCCTCTTTTCCACATTCAAGACCTCCAAAAACACAAACAATATCTCACTCACTCTCACTGAACAAGAAAAGTTCTATTGTTTGCAAGAACACTTTGAGCATAAGGACAACCAAGCTCATTTAGACAAAATGGATGCTGCCAGACGCATGGCTATGAGAGGAGTATCTCATGAGAAACCCAAGATTAGTGGTTATGAGCATAGACCACTTTTTGGTACTAATGGCAACTATGGCAACAACACGCCACCAAGATCTCCTCCAAGACAAAAATTTTCTCCTCCTTCTTCACCTCCTAGACCTCCTCCCTCTCACCATGAGGAAGATGTTGTTGATGAGGTTTCTAGTGAAGAGCTTATGAGATTTGAACAAGATGAAGCCTCCCAACGTATGATGCTTAAACTTTTAGAGTGAAATGGAGATCAATATTTTCAATACATGACTTCTAGAGGATACAAGCTTCCTCCCGACTATGATGTCCGAAAAATTGTCCAAGAAAGAGTACCAACAAAATTGGAAATCCTTAGAGAGGAATTACACTGGACAAATCAACATCTTTCCCAAATGGCAATAGAAAGAGAGTCCCCAAAGGTATCTTTTGTAGAATATATTTGTGCTATTCCCTTTGATAGGAGTCTATACATGGTCCCGTTTCCTAGGGACATTGAGGTTCCCAAATACGACAAGTATGATGGAATCAGTGACCCTCATGACCATGTGCATCACTTTTATGCTCTTAGCATGGACTTCCTTCATGAGGACACATTTCTACTATGACTATTCCTTAGAAGTCTAAGAGGACAAGCTTTGGAGTGGTTTTCCAAGTTGACAACGCCTCTTAGGACCTTTGATGATTTGTCTATGCACTTCACCCAACATTATTCATACAACATCCAACAGCCTATCACCATGATAGATCAAACTTCTCTAAGACAAAATCAAGGTGAGCCATTTGCCACTTACTTGCAACGTTGGAGGTCATTCTATTCTCAATATCCTCGCCCGCTACCCGAGAGGGAAAAGATTGACATTTTCATCAACACTCTTGTGCTTGAGTTGTATTATGATCTAAGGAAACAATTGTTCTCCTCTTTCAACAACATGGTTGAAAGTGCATATCGGATCGAGGACATGGCCATAAGAAAGAGGGATATTGTTATTAATAAAGATACCAGAGGCAATGGTAAGGACAAGAAAAAACCTTGGAATAGAAACAAGTACGTTGTCACTGATGGGGTTGTAGATGTCCCAAAAGCTAAAGAGCCTACTTTCAATCTCTCTAATGCTATCTATGTAGAAAAACAACAAGAGGATGCCAATGCTCAAAATGCTCCTAAACCTTAGTATGCAGACAAGACAAAGAAGCAATACCAACGACGGGTCTACACCAAGTTGGCTGAACCATACAATGTGATTCTTAAGACTTTGGTGGCCAACAATTATCTTATGCTTCCTGCCAATCCTCATCCCTATGATCCTCCAGTTAAGCTTGATTGGTGGAGGGCAGACCATTACTACCACTATCATAGAAACAAGGGACACAAGATTGACAATTGTTTCATGCTTAAAGATTCTATACAAGATCTCATAGATGGAGGCACAATTCTCACAGATGGCTTACTTAAAAATTTTGATCACCAAACTTTCAAAGACCCTCTACCTAAGTATGACAAGGGGGAGTCCTTCCAAGAAAATAAGAAGAATCATGATGCTAAGATCAACTACAAATATACTTTTGATATGCCTATGATCAACATGGTAGAGCCTGTCAAGAGTGTTCTTATGATGAGATCTCAAGATGATAATGATGCCAATCATGGTAGGCCAAAGTTGGTCTTACAAACACTGGATGGTTCATCTTCTCGAAGTGAGACATTGAATGCTGTTACTAGGGGGCAAGCCAAAATTGTCCTTAAAACTGCACCTGATCCAAAGCAAACCTCTTCTTCCAAACTAGCAGCTCCTTCAGTCTTGTTCAGCTATGATCTTGTACACCAATTGCAAAGGACACCAGCCTAGATATCTATTTTTGAGTTGCTTGAGTTATCACCTTTGCAAAGAGAGATCCTTGAGAAAGCTTTGCATACAACAAATGTCCCCAATGACATTGACCCAAATAGGTTCCAGGCCATGGTCAACCATATCTCATCTCCCCATTACCTCTCTTTTTTTGCAAAAGATGACACATCTCTTTGCCAACCTCATAATCTTGCTCTACAGATCAAAGTTCAAGTCTACCATACCCGAGTCCACTGAGTCCTAATATACAACGGTGCAGGGTTAAATATTATTTCTTTCACTATGGTGCAACAAATGGGATTTTCAGAATTTGTTGTAGATCCTAAGCGTAAAATTACTATAAAAGCATACGATGAAGTGGAAAGATCTTCTAAGGGTCTTGTCACGCTACCTGTTCGAGTGGGCCTTGTCATGAAAGATATTAGGTTCCAAGTGTTGGACATCCCACTCACATATAACATTCTTTTGGGTCATCCTTGGATCCATGACATGCAAGCTGTCCCTTCCACTTACCACCAGTGCGTTAAATTTCCATACAATGGCACTGAAGTTGTGATTCCTGGAGACCATACTATTGCTATCAATACTCTTGTTATGGCTGAAATGTTTGTTCCTCACAAAAAAACTTCTGATGATCCTAGTGCATCCCTAATTGAGGCTAAAGAAATATTAAAGATGATGAGTATTGGTATGGGAGAATACACACTGTATTCCCTTGCTGCTCTACCTACTTCTCCTAGATCATATGGTAGACCTTCTAACAAGCCAAAGCCTACTGCTTCCACCATGAAAGTCTTTGATACCTTTGTTCCTTCATCCATACCCTTAGAGGTAGAAAGAGAAGAACAAGCTGTTAGGGAATGGATCTATAGAGAAGAAGAGGGTAGTATGACAATTGCTACTCCTATTTCCCCTAAGCGCTATGGTAAAGGCTATAAATTTTTGTAGCAAATGGGCTATCAAGGTCAAGGACCTATAAATGATAATGGACATGCCCTCATTGAGCCTTTGAGTCACACCAATGGCCAACCCTCTAAAGATAAAATAGGTCTAGGATATAGTGCCGAAGATGACCTCCTTGATTGTTCCAAAAATGTTCCCATAATCAGTGATTTAGACATAGATATAGATGAGTCACCACTGCACACTATGGCTCAAATGGGAGATAGCTTCCCTTCTACTTCACTCCTTTGGGGAGAAGAGTGCATACCTGATGAGGACATAGTTGGAGCCTCTATGTTTAGCAACTATGTGCCTAATGAATCATTGAGCTTTGACAGACAATGTCACAACATTGTGTGGCTACTAGAAAGAGGAGATCTCACATGTGATGACATGGGTACCTCTACTTCTTAGCGTCCTAAGCCTTCTTGGTGAAAACATCCTAGAAAAAGCTCAACAAAAGATTCCAATGAGTACGAATGGGACACTCTTTTAGAGGGATCTTCCATAATGGATATGGATGTCGATGTGGTTCATACTTATAGTGACCAACCTGACATAGTTACTAAGTCTCACGTTGGGTCTGATGAGTCTGATCCCCATATTGCTTTAGTGGACCACACTGGTCCTTCTATGAAAAATCTAGATCTTGACACTTTTGGAGCCTACCCTATAGGCTCAACCTCTCTCATCACCAGAGATGACACCTATTGCATAAATTCTCTTGAACCTTTCACTCTAATTTCCTTCATACATTCACATCTCAATGCCATTAAACCTATTATCTCTTCCACCAGCCAACCGGTAACACAAATGACTAAATCAGATCTCAAAAGACAAAAGCAATGGTCAGATGGTGAAAACCACATTGTGGCGGTATCCAAACCTAAAAATAGTACAAATAAAGAATAATTTTCCACATTCTTTCAAGGGAAAAAGATTTACTCTTCATGGACATATTCGGACATGCCTGCTTTAAACACTGAGCTTATCATTACTCAAAGGGTTACACCTATCAAGCAAAAGCTCATAAAGATGCATCTCCATGTGGCATTACTGGTTAAGACTGAATGTGCAAAGCATAGATTTGAGAACAAGGCTACTGATACCATGGCTACTTTGGCATCCATTCTACAACTGGAAGAGCATGAATCATGCTTTGAGTTCCTAGTGGAAGAATTGCCTTATCTCACCAATAATTCCCTTACTGAATCATCCCGCTATGCCACCATCTTTTCCCATCTCCCAAATCAAGTTATCCTTGAAAATCTACCGCTCCATGAGAAGCACCACCTCCTCCGCAATGCCTTATTCTTTACCCTCATCTCTAGTGACTTGTATGGGAAGAGTCTAGACAAAACTCTCCTTAAGTGTCTTGAAATAGATGAGCCAGACAAAGTGCTAGTTGAAGTCCACAATGGCATATGTGGATCACTCTCTAATGATCTTGCGCTAACTCAGAAATTGCTTAAGGCTGGTTTCTATTTGCCAAACTGGTTGGGACCTTCTATCATCACAACAACAACATTTGGGTCTAGTACCTCTCAGTTATCTATGCTAGAGGAAACAAATCTTACCGAGCCTATCAATGTTCTATGTCTAAAGAAGTTCTATGCCTGAGGTTCTTGAGCTCTTTGTACATATTTATTGATACTGAAAAAATTCCAAAAAAAAATAAATTCATATATGATGCTAAAAAAATTCTAAAAAGCATAAAAAGTACTAAAAATATGAGCATCCTAGTGAAAACCTAGCAATAGGTGCTTTAGTGTCTCACCAAAAAAATAAAAAAAAATTAAAAATTAAAAAAAAAAAGAAAAAGTACCTTGGTGAAAACTTGGAAACAGGCACCTTGGTAGCGAAAATACAAGAAAATTGAAAAAAGTCCTAAAAAATCTATCAAGTGGTGAAAAATTAGAAATAAGCACTGCTTGAGACCCTTGTACCTATGTATATTATTCTTGTGTGACGCTCATTCGCTCCACTTCTCGTTTTGCCTCTCCTAGCCTGGAATTAACTTTTGTCTTAGTCTAGGGGGCATACGTTGTTCTAGCTTATCTTGGGTCTCTTTGTGCATCTGAGTTACTTGGGAAACTTGGTTCCAATGGTGTTTTTCAACACCACCCCAATTGTGTTTTTTTTTAACACTTCCCTAGCGTCGAGTGTTTCTCAACACTTATCAGATATCGTACCCGCAGTCTCGAATGATGCAATATTTCTCATTGGTAGATGCGATACTCAAAGTTTGACTCTATGACCTACACACATGCACTTAAACACTTTACTTGCTGAGATTTGTTTGACTTTATTTCTTTGTGTGTTGTCTATGATGATTTCTTTGCTGAGTGTCCTCTCCTTGATCATTTTTGATGATGCAAAGCTAGAACACTGGGGCATGAGGACATGTTTTATTTTCTTTCTGCTTGTGGGTATATCTTGTTGATCCTCATTGTCATGAGCATTTATGCTTGTTCCACTTGACTTTAGGATCTATAATGTATTATCCTTGATTCTTTTTCCCAAGTGCATGCTTATAGTCATCTTGACTTTCCTTCTGTCTCGATGCGAGTATAATCTTGCTATACTAAACTTAGGGAATCTCATTACACTAGTCATCTTGACCTATATGTCTTTGGTGCCTAGGTGGGATTCCCACATTTCTATCTGATATAGATCATATTCAGATTCACATTGTTATACTAGTGTGTCTTGTATCATCTTGCAATGCTACCAACAATGCTTGATGATGATTATTAGAGTCTAACAGCTTTGTAACCTTGCAAGTAAACCACTTTTCATAGTAGCTTGCATTCTTAAGTTCATGATAGTTAGTTTTTCATCTTGCATATGGAGAGAGCTCTCCTTTCATCTTTCATGGACTTATTAGTCAAATTGCACTCAGCTTTCGCTTCTTCCCGATCATGTCTTTCACTTCTTGTCTTTCATATCACACCATTTTCTCTTCATTTCAGGATTGAAACTGAAATATGAGTTCACCTTGACTGTCCAAATCACATTTCTCCTTCTTCTATGTAGTTGGCTGACCTTTTGAGGCTTGATTCTTTGAATCTTCACTGGGGCATCCTTTCCTTCTTCATCTCCATCTTTCTCACCCTTCTAGTCTTTCATTCATTTCATTCATCTCTATCTGAGGTCTTGACTGGGCCATATTTTTCACTGCTTAATGGTTATTCTCTTATCTTTCATCTTCAATTATGATTTTTACTGATTTGATCATGTTGCTCTTGCTTCTACATTCCCTCTACCTGATTTTTCTTTCGATCTTGAGCGGGTAGACACATCATATCCTATTGGCTATTCTCTACAGCATATTCTTGACCATTCCATTTTCTCTGATCAATCTATCTTTGTGCTTGACATGTTAGTTCTCATCTCAAGTTTTGATACTATTGATCTCTTTCCTAAGTGTTCAGTACTATCGCTACCAAGCTGACCATGCAGGATTTTCTCTCTCTCTGCACTTCATTCTTTGGAGTCAGATCTCTATCTATTGCCTTCTTGGCTGATCTATTCTTTGATGTAATGTGTTCCCAGATCAATCACACATTAGTCAAAGAGGGGAAAATGTAATCACCCAAAAATGGTCATCTAGACTATTAACCCCTTCCTAGCATTATTTGCTATAATCATCAATTGCTTATTCTTGATCAAATCCTAGTTCTATCATTTATTCAATTATTTTCTATGGATTAACCATTTTATCCTAAGTCTTTATTTATTTAAAAGGAATTTCCTCCTCTTTTATTAAATAAAAAGCCTCTACTTTTTCTCTTATCCTAAGTTGCACAAATAAAGCATTATTCCTATTTTATAAAAAGGGGAAAAACTAGTTTTTGTCTCATATGGACACAAAAGTCAACTCTTATTTTCCCATTGGAGGATATTTTTGCACATGGATTGCTCCTCTTTCAAGCTCCATCGTTGATTAAATCTTTTGCCTCTTAATCTCCATGGTCCATTCTTTTTCATTTCTTATAAAAGGAGAGCTCTCTTCTCATTTTAGGATGCATCTTTTGAATACTAACCTTATGTTGTAGGATTGCTTGGAGACTTTGGAGCATTTTGAAGACATTCTTGCATCCATCTTTCATTTCTTTCATCTTAGCTTCATATATATGATTTCCTAGATTAGCTTCATTTCTATGCTCTAGATAAGCTCCCATAGATTAATTAGCTTGGATTGTAACACTTGCATCTTTCTTTTCATAGCTTAACTTGCATTCTCATTCCTAACATAGTTGCATTTCATTCTCATCTTGATTCTTGAGGATATTGGCATTATTGCCCTTGTCTCATTGAATCTCCCATTGCATGGTTTAATAGAAAGGTTATTGGCTTAATAGCTCTAGCTGAGAGCATTCTTAAAACCCTTGCACTCCATGCCTAGGGAGCTCTAGGTTTCCTTCCCAAGGTTTCCCATTCATGGATTCTCTTGGAAGCAATGGCTTAGAGAAGTGCACATTCTAGTGTGTACAGGTATTTTTATGAATATCCACTCCTTCCATAAGTACCCCAATGCTGGCTACAATAGAATTCATAGACACTAGGGAGGACACCCCATTGAAGGAAATTTTTCCCTTGTGCCAAGAACTTACAAATTTCTTACAGAGATCAAGGTCAAAGTCATGCATACCCTATATATAGATTGATAGATTTCCTTTGAATAATAGATAAAATGGAACCTTATCATTCTTGTATATTTTATAGTTTGTAGGATCAATATGAATTAAGTCCCCCAAACAAGGCCAAAATGAGAAATTTCTAGTATGAGTCACCTTGAAACTGAAAAAAAAATGATAAATATCAAAAGAGGGCAAGCATAAAATATAGAAAGACAAGTGAAGTTCTTTCCAAAAAGGAGAGGATTATTCAACAAAAAAATATTTTGTAAAATGATGTAAAAAGACATCATAAACAAGAGTTGTGTTACATCATGAGTCCAGCCGAATAGGAAAGAAAATCATGATTAAGAAAAAAATTAGAAGACAATTTGAGCAGTTGTAAGATAGAGTTACTTGACAAGAGGAATATTTACAACTTGATACCTACAATAAAATATCTTTTGTAATCAGACAAAATGTTGCTAAATTATGTGGCTATGTGGCTAGGTTAAAATATTACTTTCCACTAATTACTAAATCTTTCAATACAAATCTTTGATACTTACTGTTTACAATGAAAATAACTTATTATAATTTGATTTACTTAATCCTATTACTCTATTGTCTTTGAGGTTGAAAGTATCTATTGAAAGAATATTTATCACAATGGCTGCAATATGGATTTTCTATTTTAAGAATCAGTTGGATACATGAGACAAATTTAAGACTCAATTCATGAGTTAAGGATCCAACGTTGCATATTATAATTTCTCAAAAAATAATTTCATGGTTACATGCCTAATTTTTATTTATTTAGAATAATTAAGGGCTAGCCATTCAATGAAGTTTTCTTTCTTTTGGCATGTGCACAATTGTGGTAGGTATAGTCTAGACTAGTATGATCGAATCTACGATAACAAAGATGTCAAAATTAGAATCATTAACTCAAGATGAACAAATTTTATGTTGTCCTTGATATTTATCCCTTGATGAACAAATTCCTGAAATGGTCAAAGCCTATGAATTCACTTAGCACTCAATATCTAGAGAAAGAGATAAAGATGGGCATTGTATACAAAGAGGAAGAAGAACACACCTTTGCATAGTCAAAATTTTCTTTGACACGTAGAAAAACATTACTAGGAAGAGACCTGAGTGTATTAGTCCATGTGAAAAGAGCTCCACCATCCATGTCATATTTTAGAGGGAAAGAAACTTTTATTTCTAGATCTGATACATGATACCCAAAAATGTGCATACATTCTTTCAGAGAGAATAAGAAACATAGAGATATGGAGGGGCGTAGAGATAAAATATAGAGTGAAAATTTGAAAGGGAGAACAAGAGAGAGAGAGACTGAGAAATAGAGGTAGAAAGAGGGAAATATAGAAATATAAAGATGTATGAAGTGATATATGAGAGGTATTTAAGAGGGATTATATATATAAGGAGTTAAAAATATGAATATTTTACAATAATTCAAATTTTAATGGAACAAAATAATTGTAAATTGAACTATTAATGACTTTTGTTTGTCATAGTAATTTTTAGATCTATATTAGATTAAAAAATCTATTAAAAAAATAGTCAAAATATAAAAATATAAATGTTTTTGATTAAGTAAAACAAGTTTTACATGGTACCTGAAACCCATAGCTCTAAAAAAGTAGTTTGAAGCAAGAACAAAACAAATAAGAAATAGGCCACAAGAAGGCTAGGGCTGAAATGCCATAAAAGAACAGAGCAGACTAGGCTAGATAAAGCTGAAAATACCCCAATCTAGGGAAGCAAATGTAGGTACAAATAGTGCAAAGGTCAAGCTGGAGACCATTCTATTCATAGTGTGACTGATAAAAAAAGGGAGACAACCACCATCATCATTGCAAATTATTGTGGTTGTAAGATGATGCCCTCAGTGCAATCGAGTCTTTCCTTTTCTAGGATACTCTTCACATCAGTGGGAAAATCTTCTTATTTTTGCCAAGTCAACTTAGCTTCCTTCGTGACGGCCAAGTTGGCGAACTAGTCTGCCACACCATTGGCTTCCCTATACACATGGGAGATAAACACCTTATCAAAAGAGTTAAGAATGGATCGAGTATCAGCAATGATGTTGGCTAGAGTCCATGAGGGAGGTTGAGTGAGGTTTAAGCATTTGATGATGTTCGTCCTGTCTCCTTCCAGCTAGAGCCACTTGACCCCCATATCATGAGCAAGTTTGGTGACCTGTAGAGCCGCACAAGCTTCAGCATAATGATTGGTTTGAGAACCCAAAGGGGGACTAACAACCGCAATGCCAAGGTCGAGGCAATTCCTAATTATTCCTTCGCTTCTAGCTTGTCAAGGGTTCCCTTTGGCAGCACCATCAAAATATAAATTTTAAAAATAACAATAATTTGATATGGTATAACATTAATAATAAATAATATAATCTAAGTATATCATTAGCTTATTAAATTATTTTTAAATACTTAAATAAGTGATAGATAATAAAGGTGATAAAGACAAGTGGGTGCAAGATAAATAATTCAAACATAAATAGAAGAAAAATAATTATAAATTAAATTATTTATAATAGCTCTTATTTATGATTGTGATAACATAAATAATTAGAATAATTTTAAATTTAAATTTAAATTTAAAAAAATAGAATAAACAATAATGTGTATCAATAAAAATAATAATTAAAAATAAATAAAATAAATAATAAAATAGAGTTTAATATATAATTTGTTTAATAAGATAATAAATCTTTAGATAAAATTGATTTATTATTAGATTCAAAGTAAAGGAATCATGTATAAAAAGTATAATAAATATTAAAGAATAGTAATATTATTAGTACTTGTACTAATAAACAAATATTAATCTAAATGTAAAGGAATCATGTATAAAAAGTGTAATTAATATTAAATAATAGTAATATTATTAGTACTTGTACTAGTAAATAAATATTTTTTCTCTTACTTTTTAATTGATTAGACAATTTTTTTTAAATATTCAGAATGAAAAAATAATTAAACCCCCATCAAAAATAGGAGCAGCCAATAAGAGAAAAGAAATACTTTTTAAAAAATTCAAAATAAAAAATAATGCACTTCAAACATTGGAAATGATGTTCAATATTTTGCATAGGCACTATTTTTAGGCAAAGTAATAGTCAAAAATGAATTGAAAACATAAGTCTTAGCCTATAGATATGCTGGACTAAAAAGACACTACATGAATCTTTAGGCCTCATTAGCAATTTGCCCGTCCTATTATAAAAGGAACATACCCTAGGATATCATGGAAAGGGTATTACCTTTGTAAAGAACTAGTTAAGGGGCCAAGGAAAGTTAGTTTGTCTACTAATGTGTTCCCCTCTTTGAGGTTGTGGTTAAAATTGACTTGTTCCATGGATGATAGAATGACGTTACATTTAATATGAGATCTTTTATGATCCATCTTGAGGATGCTTCGCCACAAAGATTCATGATTACATCTACCACATCCTCTTTATTCATTTTACTATGCAACCCTTTGTCTTTAAAAAGAAGAATTACGTTATAAGCTACTAGTACCTTAGGAATATTATAGGTTTGGATTCTGAAGTTGGCCATGTAGACCAAACTCAAATTTCCTTTCCCATCCCTTATTATGCCATTTGTACCCACTTGATTAGGGTTCCATTTGCATCAATAGTCAAAGTTTAGTTTAAACTATCCAAGATGTTGGGTGGAGGCGGGGGAGGGGTGGGGGAGGCATTAAAGATATTATTATTGAAATTTTAAAAGATGGAAATAATTTTGTTACTTAAATCTACTATTTATTTAATTTTAATAATCTATTTTCTTCTTTGATGAGTTTCAAAAATATTATATTTATTTTCATTGAAAAAATATACATATACCAATAGGAAATAAAAATTATAAAGTATATATGTTTAATATGTATTATTTTCATTATTTTTAATTAATAGCAACACCGAAAAATACTATTCAATGTCCAATAAATAATTGTACAAATGATTACATTGTTAAACATTAAATGAAATGAAAAAAATACATATACTAATAGAAAATTAAAAAATAGTAAATAAAAATAGTAAAAAATTATGTAATAGAAAAAACTATGTTGTAGACATCTAAATGGTATTGAGTTCAAATATTCTCTAATACAAAAAAATAAATCTGTAAATAAATAATAAAAATAATAGTCTTTCATATTTTTTTGTTTTTTAATAAATAAAAACACTTCAAATATTAATGAATAGTATATAAATAAATGTATAAATAATTCCATTGTCTAACACTAAATAAAATAATTTTTGTCCAACAAAATTAAATATTTAACAATTGATAATCATGTTGTTTATGTATAATCTTTGTACATTATCAATTAATAATTTGAGATACATGCACTTCAAAAGTATAAAATTTAATACTTGCAATGAGATTATTTTGTGTAGGTAGATCAACTATCTACATCCTCAACTAGAAACATAATATTTAATATTTACTTTACTCAAAACAACATCTCCAATCTCCAATCTTCCTTTGATCTATAAGTTAAGTATTGTTTTCACCATTTCTACTATAAAAATATATATAAATCCCTTTCTTTCAATGTGGAACCTCCATGAAATCAGCCACACATTTCTACCAATATATTACTATGAGAGATTTACAACATGAACAATGCCACATACAATCTAATTCAATACTCGAATTATTGCCCATGCCACTTATAATATTTTTAAACTATATGAGTATAGGTGTTTCGAGCTCATTAGCAACCCCAAAAGTAATTTGTTTTGATAATTGAATATGATTGTGGTGGCAATAGTGTGGATCCTCCTTCACATCAGTTGCAGTTCCTCTACCATACAAGAGTCCATGTATTCCACATTAGCCACGTTATAGAATTTGATTTTATAGAGTAGCCTTTTGATATTTAATTTCTTCAAATATTGTGATTCTATTTCCAAACAATTTGGGATGCATGTTCTTCATCTATAAATTGCATCTTTTAGAGGTCAATATTTTAGTGTCTAATATTTATCATCTCAAACCATGTATTTTTTCAATCTTTACTCAAGTGTATAGGGAAGCCATTCTATACTAATTCAACCCCTCTCAATTATTCAAACTGTTGAATAGTTGGCATCAGAGCTTGGTCACTTGCAAATAGAGCCTAACCACTTATGGGTGATCTTGATGGTTTTAACACATGGTAAGAGATTATTACGGTGTTTAAAATCTAAAGACAACATTGGATGATATGAAATGTATGAAATATGAAAGTGAGTAATTCAAAGAAAACATCATGGAAGCTAATACCTATATCCACAAGCTTTAAGGGGGAAAATATTAAACTTTAAAGAAAGACATAAAGAGTTCATCTAGGACCTAAAAGAGTCAAAGGAGACTATTATGAATTTGAAACTGCAATTGCATGAATGTTGTCAAAAATTGAAAAGAATCTCCAAGACAACATCGAGCATAAAATGGAAGAACAGAAGAAGACTGAAGAAAATTAGGACACTATCATGCATAAAATATAAAAAAATGAGAAGTTGGACCAAGAGTTAAGGGAGCTAATATCGAAAGAAAGAGTATGTGAAAACAATATTATTTTTGGATCAACTTTTGTCACTACAAAAAAAAGCTACAAGTATAAAGAACGACTAGGTTTCTCCACTAAGAGTTCAAAACAAAACATCAAGGGAAAAGATGAGAGTTGAACCTAAAGAATAGTCTAAAGTAAAAAGAAAGGTTTGAAACTTAGGAACACCCACAAAACTATCTCTAATTAGGAAAACAAATGCTCAAAGTTACTTATCAGTTAATGGTCATTATTTTCTATGAAATAATTTAGGACATAAGGCTATAGAGTGTAAAAGTAGGAAGAACCAAAATATTTAATGTTTTAGCTATCACAAAGAAAGTTGCAAGGAAAGTCAATGCAAAATTCAAGTATCTAATCTGACTAAGGTGAATGGAATGAACAATATAGATTCATGGTAATCGCTATATATGTCATAGTTATGGTCACAAAGCTAATCAATGAAAATATAGAATTTAATCAGTCAATTTAAGAAGAAAGAACATCAAATATTTTCAATTTAGTTAACCCAACCATTATGCTAATACTTGTAGATTTATTTATACTTTGACAAAGTATGAAAAAGATAAATAATGTTAGGGTATGGAAGAAGAAGAAAACAAGTGATGGTAGTTAATCTATGGCACTGGATCGTGATGCTTTTTCTTCCAAAAACTAAGCCTATTGCTTTGGCTCAAGAGGAGTTTTACAATACAAAACATCACAATTCTCCCATTGTGTCATGTTATAAGTTATATTTGTTGTGTATTTGATACAATTTTTTTAGTGAGGTATATTGTGTTTAATTCAATTCATTGATAGGTGATGTACAATTCTTGGTGTCATCAATATATCTTTTTGAGGGAAAAGCTGATTATGAGAAATTAATAATAAAAATGGAAAAAAATTAAATCATTTGTCACTATTTGCAAAGGAAAAAATAGAGAAGTTGAAGATAAATTAAGGGTTTATAAAAGTTAAGTCAAAAGTGAAAATATGGAATCCCTAGATTGGTGGTAAATGAATCTAGCGACATTATTCTATAGAGGTTGAAAAGGGTTAATATAGAATAATTTGATCATGAGAAGATAAGAAAAATAGAAGTATAGCCGAAGGATAATGAGCTACGATGAATTTGTAGTTTGGGTATGGAACTATGGGGAGAATATAATTGGTTTGCTAAAAAATAGTCTATCTTGTTTTTGCTAAATCAGTTCAATAATGACAATATATTATTAGATAAGTTCTATGTAGTCACAAAGGAAGTAGTTGAAGATATAACCAATATATCAAAAGAACTTAAGCATCAAATTAGAAAACTTGAACACCAAATCAAGACACCATAACCAAAACCAAAATTGAAAAAATGGATTAATTTCTTCTAGAAATATGGATCATATTACAATGGAAAATATGTTCAAATATTAAATTTATTAATTTTTAAGATCATGTCTAATGGCTTCAGACTAGAGAAGCACTGATAAAGCATGATATATTTTTTTCCTATATTTATAGGTGTAATTAATATTAGTGTGAAAAATCATCCAATGACATGATCATCAAAGTATCATTGAGAAAATTATGAATTTGCATATGAAAAGGATTATTTCTTTCTCTATTTGACACAAAGGATAATTGGGTTACCTTGGTTCCACATACCCTAATGCCTATATCACCTTGCAACATTAAAACTGATGAAAGTAGTATTCATATCATTATGGTTCCTATAACCAAAGATGATTGTACCAATTTAAACATTACAAAAGATCGTTGATGCTAAAAGAAAAATAAATGATTCAGTGAGAAGTGACAAGTTTCCCATTGTATTTTCATATTTCATTCATGCTTAGACTTAGATTTGACATTTATAATCATTATGGGATTTCTCAAAGTTCAACAATCAATTTGAAATCAAAAATTTCTCCTTTAGGTGGAATACATTAAACTTTAACAGACATAATTTCCTATCATTTTCATTTAGGTTCATTCATTAAACCATTACATTTCATTGATCATTAAATAAATTTGCATGATTAATTAATCATTATTATGTACATGTACATTCATTATCCATCTAATTTTTATTTAATTTATCATTAAATCCATCTAAGTACATTTAGTAATATTCATTATCATATACACATAACATATTCCATCAACATATAGAATCATATCATAAGTAAATCAGGATATACATTTCATCCATATATTGCATTCATAGAAAACAAAACATCATATAAGAAGTTTCATCATTATACATGAAACTAAGACATCCATCTAAGCATATATGTAATTAAAACATCCATATGCATCCATACAGAAGCATCATAGGTAAAATGCATCTATACAGTTTGCATATTAAAACACAAAAATATGCATAGATAAAACCATGCAGACATGCATGCATCATCTATACGATCAAAATAATATAGTCCAATGTATAATGACATCAAACAAACATAAATTATGAGTATTAATAGAGGGAGAGAGAACTATAATATTAATACCCATGTCAAAGTACATTAGGGTACATCATTATTATACATCATTGTTAGAATTTGTAATCTTTCCTTGGTGTATTTATAAACCAAGGTTAGACTATTAATCTTTTCTTATTGTAATATATTAGGATATAAGCCAAGGTATCCTAATATACTTCTTTTTGTCTTCTTTCCACTACATTCTATTTCGTCCTCTAGTGGAATATGTGAGGACACATATTTATTGTAATTTGTAAATTAGTTTATTCCTCCTTAAGAGGAATCTCACACTTGGCCCACACACACTTATGAATGGTGGCATTCATAGACTTGGGAGTTACATTCTAACTCCTCTCTCTCATCTCTATTTAAGAGATGCTCCTCTCTCTCATTTCTGGGGATGTTGAAGTTATTGTAAGTGAGAAACTAGCTCCATCTTTCCTTCTCTCCTCTCTTGTATTTCTATCATATTGTATTGAGCTAAGTGCTCTCTCTCTCTCTCTCTCTCTCTCTCTCTCTCTCTCTCTCTCTCTCTCTCTCTCTCTCTCTCTCTCTCTCTCTGGGTTTTCTTCACTTTCCCCTTTCAAATTCTTGTCTCCTCCTTGCTTATTTTTGGTGTATGCTCCTAGTTCTTGTGCTAATTCATGGTGAATTCCCTACTCCTCACTCTTGAGATAAACAATTTCTTGTAATTCTGTACTTTGTTCTTTCTCATTTTAACATGGTATCAGAGAAGGTTGGTTTAGTCTCATTTTGAGTGTATAGGTGATGGAACTACCATATCTTGGAGCACTGCATATCGGAGACTTTTGAGAGAGATTTCACTAAATTTCTTTTTTACTCTTCTTAAGTTGGTAAAAAGTCAAAAAAAAATTTGGGTTTGGCTGGTTTACCGCCAAACCCGATTAACTCTTGGTTTCATTTTGTGCAGGTTCTCCATTGTGCAGGTTCTTTTAACAAGTTTCACGGAAAGATTTATATTTTTATTCATTATTTTGTGTGCAGGTTTCTCTTTTTATTTATTCAAAATTCTATTGTTTTGTAGGGTTTCACATTCTTGCATATCTGATTCTAACGTCTTTTCTAGCTCTAATACCCTTGCAAATTTTAATATTTTACTACATCTATTTGCTTGTCTTGCAGGGCCTGTCATATATCTTCTTTAATTTTTTTATATCTCTATCCTTTGTATTGTTGTTTGTAATAAATCTGAATTCTGATCTTTCATAATAGTCATTAATAACAAGAACATTATTTCTCAAAATATATCTGCAAAAATGTAATAACATTAAGCAATAATAACGTTAAGCAATCAAAAAATCTGCAAGAAAGGTAATAACGTTAAGCTCAAACATATATTTCTCAAAACAATATCTCAAAAATCTATCTCAAATTAATAACAAAAACATTTCTTTATACATAAAAAAAAACTCTGCTAATGTTTTTCTTAAAGTAATCAGTGTTTTCTATCTAAATTAAATATACACAAATCTGCAAAACATTCCAGCGATTTATGATATTGAATTTCTTCCCCATTTTCGTCTGTGGCACCTTCGCATTGGTTGTGGGCTCTGAACTGGGAAATCATCTTCTACGTTGCACTAGTCATTAAATTTTTTGCCCATTGTTAAATTACACTGAGGAACTACAATATTCTTATGATTTTTCAAACATAGCAAACATATTTCAAACATATTAGTTCAGGCAACTTCGTAAGTTTGCAAAATTCATTAAGTTTGCAGAACGTTATTATATCATTGCATAACGTTGCATATACATAATTCATTGCAGACATTTTTTTTTTGCATTACATAGTCTATAACGTTTTTATCATATATCATTGCATAACATCTTTATTGTAGAACACTATCATTGCAGATGTTTTTAGTATTAACAATTTAACATTTTTAGTATTAACGTTAAGAACATTTTTTATATCATTACATTTTTATCATTGAATAACATTTTCATATATTATTGCATAACGTTTTTAACGTTATTATATCATTACTTAATGGTTCTGATCATTATACTCTCTGCCTTCTTTTTTAATGGAAGTTGTTTTCAAATCTCTTCTTATGACCCAAGATTCATAGAATATATTCATAAGAATAAAATCTTCTTCTTTTAGCTCTTACGTAGAGTTTCTTTTAAAAAAGGGAAAATTTTAAAGTTATTCATAATTAAAGTTTTCTTAGATATTATTTAAATTTTTTTAAAAATAAAAACACTTCAATTTCTTTATAATTTTTTTTTGAAATTTGTTATTTTAGTTTATATTAAACTCTTTTAATTAACAATTTATATTAAAAATTTGATTCTATTAAGTTTTAAGATTTTATATATTTATCTATTTTACATTAAAATTTAGTTTATTTTGTTTAAATGTAAACTTTGAAAATAAAAAAATTAAAAAGTTTTTTCTTACTTTTCTGTTTTTAAAAGTCTAAAATTTGAATGAGATTTCTTTATAAACTTTAATATTTTTTTTCATAAAGTTTTATATTATGTTCTTTTTAAATTAAGTTTATTTCATAACAAAAATCTAATACATATTTTTTTATTATTATTATTTTTAATCAATTTCTATTCAAGCCTATATTTTTTTTGTCTCATTTTTTTTTATCAAAAAGTAATTCAAATTTATTGTAATCATGTCTCTGTTTAAACTCACTCATTTGAATTATCCTATTTGGATGACTCACATGACTGATTTTTAAAAAACTCAAAACCTGTTTAATGTTGTGTCCTCTAATATGAAACTGACTTCCACCACTCCTCAAGCTGACCAGGATTCCTGGCAGTCGAAAGATGACCAAGCATTTGGCCTAATTGGCCTCTCACTAAATCTAGATTTATACCATCTTATCTCAGATTGTGCTACAGCACATCAGATGTGGCATCTCTTAGAGAACACTTTTCAAACTTACGAGAAACCTGTTCCCCTTATTGTGTACCCTTCAACTATTTTTCCTATTTGGGATGACCCATGTGATGATGGTTGTTTTGGGGATGATCCCCTCACTTCCTATTTTCCTCATAAAGATAACTTGTTACAGGTTGCTTATAATGGTAATAATCTATTTACTCCTCATTGCTCTCATGTTGATGATATATTTGACCAAGAAGAGGAAATTATATCTACATTTCTTAATGATACTTTACAAGATATGTCTATTACTCAAGATGAAACTTATGATGATAATACTAATCCTATGATTATTGTGGAGGTTAATGATAATAATGATGATGCTTATACTAGCTCTCCTCTTGATATTTTATATTATGATGAATATGTTACAGATTTATTTTATGCAACTGGAGATTGCATTTTTGATTCTATGACTCATGATTCACATTATGATGAATATGTTACAGATTTATTTTATGCAACTAAAGATTGCATTCCTGATTATTTGCCTCATCATTAACAATATGATTTTTTCCAAAGTGTTACTGATTTAGCACTAGGCGATCCCAATGATGGGTGCTCTACTAGTGGTCTTTGCCTTCTTGTAGGCTAAAATATTGATTATGCTCCTATATGCTCCAAAGTAGATCATGAATTTCATGACACTCAAATGGCTCTCATGGAGGACCAACCTTCTTCTCTAAACTCTAAATTTATTGATAATATTATTGATGGTGATTTTTCTTATACATTTAAATCTATTTGGTTTCCAAAACCTTTTTATGATTCACATTCAGATTTTACTGATTCATTTTCAGGAGGAAATCCCAATCATGGGAGATCCCCTCATTGTTCTTGTTTTGTTGCAGATTCAGGTGATCCTTCTTGGATAAACAATGAAGAATCTCAAAGTTTACCTACAGATTTGGGCCTATATCTACAAACACCTACACTCTTGCATTTCAAAAAACAATGGAGTCCTACTTCAAGATCTAAGCACCTATCATTGCACCATCATCTTATATCAACACAAAGTGAAGAAAATTCACCTTTCCTCCTCTACTACAAGAAGGACAATCCAGTTACAAATTTTTTTAATTACCCCAAGTAAAGATTAAAGGGGGGTGTTAGAATTTGTAATCTTTCCTTGGTGTATTTATAAACCAAGGTTAGACTATTAATCTTTTCTTATTGTAATATATTAGGATATAAGCCAAGGTATCCTAATATACTTCTTTTTTAATCTTCTTTCCACTACATTCTATTTTTTCCTCTAGTGGAATATGTGAGGACAAATATTTATTGTAATTTGTAAATTAGTTTATTCCTCCTTAAGAGGAATCTCACACTTGGCCCACAGACACTTATGAATGGTGGCATTCATAGACTTGGGACTTACATTCTAAATCCTCTCTCTCATCTCTATTTAAGAGATGCTCCTCTCTCTCATTTCTGGGGATATTGAAGTTATTGTAAGTGAGCAACTAGCTCCATCTTTCCTTCTCTCCTCTCTTGTAGTTCTATCATATTGTATTGAGCTAAGTGCTTATACTCTTTCTCTTTTAGGCTTTTCATGCCTTATTCATAATTCACAAGGGTTTTTCTTTGCTTTCCCCTTTCAAATTCTTGTCTCCTCCTTGCTTATTTTTGGTGTATGCTCCTAGTTCTTCTACTAATTCATGGTAAATTCCCTACTCCTCGCTCTTGAGATAAACAATTTCCTGCAATTCCATACTTTGTTCTTTCTCATTTTAACAATCATAAAATGTCAAATATAGATTGTCATGTCCTAAATATGATGTCAAGTGTTATCTATATATTACTACAACCTATACCAATACTCATACTATCACCTATAGAAGGACCTACACTAGTATCTCGATCTAGATCACTTGGCAGTCTAGATGATGGATATGTAACCCCTTGAACTTACTACCCAATAGCCCTATCTCTCTTGGCTTGCAGTGTAGCTACTGCTATCACTAGTGCCTTTATTTGACCATGTGCTTGTTCCAAATGAGCTTGTAATGTTTTAATACTTTCCTTTAATCTCTAAACATTCAAACTAGGCACAACTAGAGGAACTACCCATCTAACTTGTCTACTTATATGTAAAGCTCGTTGTTAGCCCTTTTTTCTGTTAATGCAAAACCATCAGAGAATGGTCTATGTCTGCAAAATTTTCATGGCCTTAAGTGTTTTCCCTGGTTTTTGCAAATATTTTCCATCTCCCTGGCATGAAACCCTTGTTAAATTTTCAAATTTATAGCCATTGGTGGAAATAAGTCCTAACTTTCCCTGGCCAGGTTCTATTTTAGTGTTGCTTTATTCTGGCCACTTAAGTCCCTAAAACCCATGTGCTAAATTGTTAACCTCTTTGTCACATGATCATGTGAACCTTTTTCATGCTATGTGATCATGCGACTAAGGTTTTGTGTCAGCCCCCTTTAATATTTTCCTAAGTCTGGTGCCCAGCGAATTAAATTTTTCCTAAGTCCTATGTTTTAATTTTTCCTATGTTCTAGCTTAATATTTTTTGGGCCCGGTCTCCTAACACCATCTTGATCCAACAGTTGTCGTTAAAGTGCAAAGGATTTGTTAGAGGCTTGAGATCTTATGCTAGTCATTGATCTTTCCTGATGATGTGGCATTTCAAAGAAGTGGGACCTTCCGACAGGTGTGCACGATTGGTAGTCTCTCATTGGTCCACCTACTTATGATTTGGTAGTTGTCAGTGGGTCCTGGGTTGCTGGTGTGTCAAAGGGATCTGACATTTGCAGAGGATCGACGGTGGGCATATCTTCGCAAGGGATGTGTCAGATCTATGATATTTTGAGACAACCCTTGATTCTATTGTGTGACATAAACTTTTCTTTCGGCGGGTCCACTACTACGTTTACTTAGCTAGTGAACTGTGATTGGTCCATGTTGTGTGAGTTGGACATATTGTCAGGTGGGCCTGATATCTCAATCAGAAGATTCAAGAATAACGGTGGGTGCTTGATCTCATGGAATCTTCCAAGCCTTTGAGATCATGCGCCATCCATTCGATCTTCCTCATGGTATAATGTTCTCAGTGGGGCCATTTTCTAGATGGTGCAGAGTTGTTCAAATATCATTGGTCGATGTGGATGATGCGGCAAGGTGGGGTTATTGTCAGAGAGGTTAGTGATGGGGACTAGATCTATGGTTGGTGTAAGTTCTCATGGGTTGTTCAGAGCCATGAGATCTTATGCCTGCCATCCATTTTCAAAAGGCTTAGGCGGGTGGGTCCTGTGTCAGTGGTGACCGAGCGGTGGCAGTGAATGGTTTTCTAATAAGTGGCATAAAGCGGGCCCAGGTGGGGGTCTAAAGGTCTGAGTGGTTTTGATAAAGTATTTAGTGGCCTGAAAAATTTCAAATGCCTTGCCCATTTGCACAATAAATTGGTGATGCTCTAAATTGACTGGTGATCCAGCGAACAAGTGTTCACATAGTAGCTAAATGAATTGGCAGAGAGATGAAACATTGGGTGAATAAGCACTAGCCTTCAGTCACCATTCGCCAGATGTAGCTGAGATGAGTTAGATTTTCCTTTGTTTTCTAAGTCACAGAGTTAAAGGTGGGTTAAGTTTTTCATTGCGTGAACATGAAAATGCTTTGTCGTGTGGTCGCTAAAAGTAACACTAGGATAGTAGTTGAGTTAAGACATAAAGACCACGGAAAGGGAAGATCTGGCGGTCATGACTTAAAGATAGCTCAGATTTAAATGTCGACCACTGATTTGTTGCTAGCACTTGGAAATAACTATTTTTTTTCAAATTCAAATTTGCAGAGGGTTTCCAGTGACAGAAAGGACTGAAATTTATGGTTTGGTAGCCAGATTTGATAGGTTTGAATGGTGTACATGGTTGCAGTGTGGTCTAGGTTGCCATGATCGATTGTTGCAGGGTGTTTTGTTGTACTATGAGGGATGGTTTTGTGCTGTAGGTGGCCAGACAGACTGGTTTTTATGGAAATTTATTGGTTCTCTATCCTGATCTCATAGATTTTCATGATTGCAGATCTTTCTGGATCTGTTTCTCTGAGATTGCTTAGTTTACTACCCCTGCAATAATTTTGTTGTAATTGTGGTTGTGAGTTGTTGAAATCCTAACCCTAGTCATCTGAAGCTTGATGCATCCTGTTTTGGGATTCCAAGATGACAAAGGGGTTATATATTGCTGTATTTTTTACTTTGAGGGGGGTTCCACAATTTTGGATGTCCATGATTCTGGTTCATGAATGTTCTACCTTGTAAATATTGCCTTATTCTCTACATATAGGGTGTTCCCTCTTTCCTTTCTGGTGTTGAGAATATAATACAAATTGTGATAGTTTGTCTTATGTATGAGATTCAATATGTTTCTACTATTATCAGATTGTCTCCATCTTGGGTTTTAAAACTTATTGATTATGGCATCAAGGGTGTTGTGATCTTTCTATATTGATTTCCTATGTGTCTACAATAGAGTTATTTTCACAGAAGTAACTAGGTCTAGGACTGGTTTTCAGGTGTGTATGAACTGGGGTATCAAGGGTATCTCATGTTTGTCTTTCAGTGGATGCTGATTAATGTATTACTTGTTTATAGGTCTCTTCTAAGGGGAGGGTTAAAATCCTTTGAATGGGTTATAACACATTTGGGTACACAAGTGGTTTGATAATGTATGGTCTAATCAATGGTGTATGGCTGATGTAAGGCATCACCATATTTGAATGTACTGTCTTCTTGTTTCATAGCTTTCTGTTGCAGTGAGATGTTTGAGTCTGCTACCCATTGGATAAGGCACTACTCTATGAGAGATTAAATGTATCTCAAGGGTCCACTCAACCCACCATCAACCATTCAAATCAAATACTTTTCCTTTCATGTTGGTAGTAGTAATAGGAGGTCCTCTCTAGTCTTCAGATTCATCCTATGCAAATAGGGCTAGTTGCATAAGAATTGGTTTCATTGGGGTACAGGATACCTAAAAAGGTTTGAAGACTATTCCACAATAATCCATCTGTAGGCCTATTGTTTATCATGAGGTGTCTTGAGTGTGCAGATAAGGCAATACCTGCCTGAGTGATGTGGAGCTCAAAGAAGAAGGAGGATTCCTTTCAATCCTCATCAATTGGACTATTTTCTTGTCAAACTTGAGTGCCTACCCTGAGACTCAAGCCCATCCATTGATTCAAGTTTGGTCCTGCATGGAAAACTCCAACACTCGTGAGATTGCAACCTCTATGAAAAAATAACTATACCTCTGGCAAGAGATGCACACCACCGAGACCTCTATCACCACCTTTCCCTCTCTCCCTACCATTCCATACTCCTCAATATCTTCCACTTGCTACATCTATGATCAATTCACTTCTACTTCTCACTAGTCTAGTACCTCTACCACCTCGTTTGCTCTACAACCTTGTACCCTTGCACCACAACTCCACCATTCAGATCCATCATCATCATCATCATCATCATCATCATCATCATCATCATCATCATCATCATCATCATCATCATCATCATTTATAGTGGGCATCGTATTTATAGGATTCGTGATTCTAGCTAAGGGATGTATCACGAACCACTCACCATACCCTAGTTTCATCCCTACATCAAGAGTATATAATATATAATTCCATACCATAGAACTAGGTCTCTGAAAATTATTTTTATTTGTTCAAAAATATGATCTCAAACCCCATAGAGCTCTATCTCTATGAATGTGACCATACATTCTTAGACCTTGTGGCATACCCTAAACTCAACCATAATATTGCAGCACCTAAGTAAGTAGAAACAGAGTTCCAAGATATAGGGTTTCTCCCCAATCAACCACTATGATACAAATACATAAGACATTTCATCTTGATCCTCTACCCATGCCTAGCATCTAATATACGGTCTCTAACTAACTACATGCATCTCATCTATCTACCATTGCCAATAATCTAGCTTTTCATATATATGAAAAGTTAGATTATTGGCAATGGTAGAGCATCAAGATGAAATATATATATACATATATATATATATAGATATATATATATATATATATATATATATATATATATATATATATACATCTATATATATATA